>RJWM01015280.1:0-48348 GCA_004363535.1 Dasyprocta punctata
GGAGGCTGAGGTAGGTGGAGCGTTGTGAGTTCGAGGCCGGCTTGGGCTACAACACGGCGCAAGGCCGACCTGAGCTACATAGTGCGACCCTGCCTCAAAAAAACCAGGGCTGGGAGTTTGGCTCAGTGGCTTAAGCGCCTGCCCTGGCAGGCGCAAGGCTGTGAGTTCAATCCCCGGTGCCGCAAAAAAAAAAAAAAAAGTATTCAAAGCAGATTAGGCCAATGTGAGGACAACATATTGAAGACAGGCTTGCAGTTAGTGAGTAGGAAAAGAAAGATTTCTCAAAACTAGCAAGGGAATATGAGAACTCAATCCAGCAGCTGCTTGATGAGACAGAAGAATAACTTAAGATTAATTAGAATCAATGAACAAGCTGGAGATACTACAAATGACATTAAAAACATCCTTACAGACATCGTGAAAGAAAACTTTCCTGGTAGAGAAAAAGAATTTGACATACAAATAAGTGAGGTAGATAGAACTCCAATTAGTAATGATACAAAAAAAAAAAAAAAAAACCTACTTCCAGGCATATCATAGTCAAGATTCCAGAAATTCAACACAAGAATAAAATTTTAGAAGCTGTTAGGGAAAAGAAACAAATCACCTATAAAGGAAAGCCCATCAGAATCACAGCTGACTTCTCAGCACAAACTCTCAAGTCAAGGAGGGCTTGGAGTGAGGTACTCCAAGTTCTAAAGGAAAACAACTTTCAACCCAGATTGATGTGTCCTGCAAAACTATCTTTCAAAATAGAGGGAGAAACAGAATACTTCCATGATAAAGAACATCTGAGGAAATTCATGACCACGAAACCAGCACTCCAAAATTTATTTATTTATTTATTTATTTATTTATTTATTTTTTTTGCGGCACCAGGGATTGAACTCACAACCTCGCGCCTGCCAGGGCAGGCGCTTAAGGCACTGAGCCAAACTCCCAGCCCTGGTTTTTCGAGGCAGGGTCGCACTGTGTAGCTCAGGCCGGCCTTGCGCTCACGTTGTAGCCCAAGCCGGCCTCGAACTCACAACGCTCCGCCTACCTCAGCCTCCCGAGTGCTGGGATTAAAGGCGTGCGCCACCACGCCCGGCTCCTCCAAAATGTTTTAAAGGACATTTTAGAAAGACATGATAAGGACTACAGCTCCATGAACCCCAATAGAAGGAATTGACCAGGCAAGGCAAACAGTTGGAGGGGGGAAAAAGGAGGGGAGCCAATAATAGGAAAACAGCATGATAAGGATAAGTCAATACATACCAGTTTTAACCATCAAAGTTAATGGTCTTAGTTCACCAGGCAAAAGACATAAGCTGGCAGAATGGATCAAGAAGCAAGATCCAACCATATGCTGTATACAAGAAACACATTTAATTCAAAAAGAAACCTATAGACTGAAAGTCAAAGGATGGAAAACAATACCCCATGCAACAAGAATTCAGAAAAAAGCCGGAGTTGCTATTAATTTGAAGCCAAGACTGATTAAGAGACAAAGAAGGTCACTATACCTTGGTAAAGGAAACAATTCAAGAGGAAGAGATAACAATCATAAATATATATCCAAAAAATTAGTGCACCCAGTTATATAAAACAATTATTAGTGGACATAAAAAATCAAATATGCCTTAATACAATTGCATTGGGAGACCTCAATACCCCGCTGTCACAAAAAGACGGATCAGCTAGACAAAAAATAAGTAATGAAATATAAGAATTAAATCAAACTTTTGAACAAATGGCTTAGTAGATGTCTATAGTCTTCCACCCTACAACATCAGAATACACATTCTTTTCAGCTGCACATGGGATATTTTCCAAAAATAGACCATTACTGGCTCATAGATCATGCTTAAGTAAATGTAAAGGAATTGGAATTATCCCATGAATACTATCAGACCACAGTGCAATGAAATTGAAAATCCATGCCAAAGGAAACCACAAGAACTTCATCGACACATAGAAATTAAGTAGCACACTACTAAACAATCAATGGGTCACAGATGAAATTAAAGAGGAAATTAGACAGTTTTTATAGTTGAATGACAATGATAATACAACATACTGGAACTTGTGGGACACAATGAAAGCAGTCTTTTTTTTTTTTTTTTTTTTTTTTTGCGGCACCGGGGTTCGAACTCACAGCCTCGCACCTGCCAGACAGGCGCTTAAGCTGCTGAGCCAAACTCCCGGCCCTGGTTTTTTGAGGCAGGGTTGCACTATGTAGCTCAGGCCGGCCTTGCGCTCACGTTGTGGCCCAAGCCAGCCTCGAACTCACAACGCTCCGCCTACCTCAGCCTCCCGAGTGCTGGGATTAAAGGCATGCGCCACCATGCCCGGCTGAAAGCAGTCTTTTTGCGGCACCGGGATTGAACTCACAACCTCGCACCTGTCAGATAGGCACTTAAGCCACTGAGCCAAACTCCCAGCCCTGGTTTTTTGAGGCAAGGTTGCACGATGTAGCTCAGGCCGGCCTTGTGCTCGAGTTGTAGCCCAAGCTGGCCTCGAACTCACAACGCTCCTCCTCCTCAGCCTCCCAAGTGCTGGGATTAAAGGCATGTGCCACCATGCCCGGCTCATGAAAGCAGTCTTAAGAGGGAAATTTATAGCAGTAAATAACCATATCAGGAAAACAGAGCACTCATATAAACAATTCAATATTGAACCTCAAACTTCTAGAAAAAGAAGAGCAGGCTAAACGAAAAGCTCCTACAAGGGAGGGAATTATAAGGATCAGAGCAGAAATTAACACACTAGAGACTAAAAAAATAATACAAAGAATCAATGAATCGAAGAGTTGGTTCTTTGAAAGATTAAATAAAATTGATAAACCCTTAGCCAACCTTATCAAAAAAGGGAAAGAAAGGACTCAAATCCATGCAATTAGGAATGAAAAGGATGAAATCACAACAGACCCTGTGGAAATTCAGAAGATCATCTATAACTACTTTGAAAACTTGTATTCTAATAAGATGGAAAACGCAGAAGAAATGGAGGGAATCCTGGATACATATGAATTACCAAAGCTGAATTAGGTGATATAAAAATCCTAAACAACCCAATATCAATAAATGAAATATCAGCAAAGAAAAGCCCAGGCCCCGATGGATTCACTGCTGAGTTCTACAAGAAATTTAGTGAAGACTTAACACCACTGCTTCTTAAATTCTTTAATGAAATTGAAAGGAAGCCATACTCCCAAATTCATTCCTAGAAGCAAGCATTACTCTGATTCTAAAACCAGAGAAGGATCGAACTAAGAAAAAGAATTACAGGCCAGTCTCCCTAATGAACATTGATGCTGAAATCCTTATTAAGATACTGGCAAATAGACTGCAGCAAGTCATCAAAAAAGATTGTGCACCATGATCAAGTGGGATTCATCCCAGGGATGCAGGGATAGTTCAACATACGTAAATCCATAAATGTAATACATCATATTAACGGGCCCAAGAATAAAAATCATATGATTATCTCAATAGATGCAGAAAAAGCTTTTGACAAAGTCCAGCACCCATTCATGATAAAAACTACAGAAAATTGAAATAGATGGTCTCTATCTCAATCTGATAAAATCCATCTATGAGAAACCAACAGCCAACATCATACTAAATGGAGAAAAATTGAAAGCTTTCACTCTAAAATCAGGAACAAGCTGGGCGTGGTGGTGCACGTCTTTAATCCCAGCACTCGAGAGGCTGAGGTAGGAGGAGCGTTGTGAGTTCGAGGCCGGCTTGGGCTACAATGCGAGCGTGAGGCCAGCCTGAGCTACACAGTGCGACCCTGCCTCAAGAAACTAACACTGGGGGTTTTGCTCAGTGGTTTCAGCGCCTGTCTAGCAGGTGTGAGGCTGTGAGTTCAATCCCCAGTGCCACCAAAAAATAAATAAAAATAAAATAAAATAAAAACAGTGTAGTACTGGCAGAAAAACAGACCCAAAGATCAATGAAATAGATTAGAAGATGTGGAAACAACTGCAGACACACTAAGGTACCTTATCTTTGACAGAGGTGCCAAACACATTCACTGGAAGAAAGATAACCTTTTTATTTTTATTTTTATTCTTATTTTTATTTTTGTCGGTACTGGGGATTGAACTCACAACCTTGAGCCTGCCAGGCTGGTGCTTAAGCCACTGAGCTAAAGTCCTGGCCCTAAAATAGCCTTTTTAATAAATGATGTTGGAAAAATTGGCTTTCCACATTCTGAAGGCTAAAACTGGACCCATATCTTTCACCATGTACTAAGTTAAAATCTAAATGAATTAAAGATTTCAACATTAAAACATCAAATCTAGCCGGGCGTGGTGGTGCACACCTTTAATCCCAGCACTCAGGAGGCTGAGGCAGGAGGATCGTTGTGAGTTCGAGACCAGCCTAGGTTGCATAGTGAGTTCAAGGCCAACCTGAACTGCATAGTGAGACCCTGTCTCAAAAATTAGGACTGGGAGCAGGGCGTGATGATGCACGCCTTTAATCGCAGCACTCGGGAGGCTGAGGTAGGAGGGGCGTTGTGAGTTCGAGGCCGGCTTGAGCTACAACGTGAGCGCAAGGCCGGCCTGAGCTACACAGTGCGACCCTGCCTCAAAAAACCAGGGTCGGGAGTTTGGCTCAGCAGCTTAAGCGCCTGCCTGGCAGGTGTGAGGCTGTGAGTTCGACCTGGGTGCCACATACACAAAAAGGTGAAGGACATGTACTGTGTGTCATCTCCCTCCCTGGGACTTTCTCCTTTGCTACCGGCCCTGTCTGTACCCAGTCCCCAGGATGGCCCAGCAGGGGCATTGCCCAAGCAGGGTGGGCAGGACCACGGCACCAGCTTTAGACCCCCTGGGTTGGCCGCGGAGGGGGCCCAGCATTCTGTCGCCTCGCTGACCACCTCTTCCTGGGCACCTGGGGCAGGCTGAGTGGCGTCGCCCCTGAAGCTGGCCGTCTGCTGTGGCTTCACAGGGACCTGTGAGCTGGCACTGGCTCCCTGGTCCTGTGCAGATCACTCAGAGGGATCGAGCGTCTCTCGGCGCACGCTCACCTAGCAGGTGTGACACTCCGGGCAGCTCCGCCAGCGCCCCCTTCAAGAGGAAGGGCAGAGCGGCACTCCCGGTCGGTCACCCTGCTTTTCCATGACGCTTCCTCCCTGACTAACGCTGGGCAGTAACAAAGCGGCTTTGCAGATTTTTCTGGCCTTTGTAAAACGCAGACAGTGTGCTCGGCATACTGAAGGCCCTGGCTTCCCATCCCCAGCCCTGGAAACATTCAATGTAAGTGGGTGTGGTGACAGAGGTCTGTCATCCCAGCGCTCTGAGAGGCTGAGGCAGGAGGATGGCAAGTTTGAGACCAGCCCGGGCAACTTATCGAGACCCTGCCTCAAAATAAAAGCCAGGTGCGGTGGTGCATGCCTGTAATCTCAGCACTTGGGAGGATGAGACAGGAGGATCACTGAGTTCCAGGCCAGCCTGGGCTACATAGCAAGACCCTGTCTCAAAAACAAATTTTTAAAAGGGCCAGGGTGTAGCTCAGTGGTAGAGTACTCTTGGCTTCAGTCTCCAGTACCACAAAAATAGTATTTGAAGGTCAATAAGTTTTTTGTTTTTTGTTTTTTGTTTTTGAGATAAAGTCTTCCTAGAGTTCAGAGTGGCCTTGAACTCACTATGTAGCTCAGGCTGGCCTCAGACTTGCAGTGATCCTCTTGCCTCAGCCTCCTGAATGCTGGGAATATAGCAGTGCAGCACCACGCCTAGCAAACAAGTTTTGTTGTGATTTTGTGAGTTTTTTGTTTGTTATTGTTGTTGTTGTTGTTTTTGGTAAAGTGTCAGACAGTAAGTATTTTTGAATTCACAAACCACCCAGTCCCTGTCAGGTCCTCAACTCTGCCTTGTGGTAGAAATGACAGCCACGGCACCCTGGGAACCTGGGGCAGGTCCTCAGCCAAAGCGTCTCCGTTTACCGAAACCAGCTCTGAGCCCGGGTCCCGACCCGAGCGCCCTTCGCTGCCTGAGGCTCCCGGCCTGCGCCTGGGGTCTGGGAAGGCCCTTTGTGTATCCCGCTGTTTCCATGAGCACCCTCACTTCCACCGGCTCCCCAGCGTGGATGAAACGCAGCCGCAGGCCTCTCGTTCCAGCTGCTCAGGAGCCGCAGGCAGGAGGATCACAAGTTCAAGGCCTGGCAGCTGAGCCAGACCCCGTCTCACAGTCGCGAAGGGCTGGGATGTGCTCAGCAGCACTGCGCCTGCCTGGCAAGCGCAAGGCCCTGAGTTCAATTCCTGGAACCCACCAGCAAAGAATAATAAACTAACTGGCAGTTGCAGCTTGTACATCTGCAAGCCCGCCGGCCACATTGGCAGCTCATGGGAGCCACACAGGGCTGGCGTGGGCAACGTGTCTGTCACGGGGCCAGGACCCACTGCACGGCCCTGGGCTGTAAACCACACAAAAGGCCTGCTCCGTGTCCACCACCCGCCCCAGCAAGAAAGCCGTGGACAGTGATTCAGGACCTTTGTCCCCCCAACCTGTGTCCCCCACCCTGGCTCCTCTCCGAGGTTGCTAGCCTCACGGAACACACCAGGTGAGCTGCGTGCAGGGGTATACTGAGCCCAGCACTCTAGGAGCCCGAGGCAGAATTTCGAATGGAAGCCCAGCCTGGGTAGCTTACTCAGTGAGCTTAGGGAGACCCTGTCTCAAAATAAAAATGAAACACTTGAGTGTGGTAGCACACACCCATAATCCCAGGACTGGGGGAGGCTGAGGCAGGAAGATTTCCATGAGTTCCAGGTCAGCCTGGACTATGTAATGACTTCAAGGTCATACTAGATTACATATCAGCACCCTGTGTCAAATAAATAAATAAAATTAAGAGTTGGGGATGTAGTTCATTGCAAAGGTCCTCAGTTCAATTCCCAATGCCACAAAAATAAACCAACTCCACTAGATTAAAAGGTTTATTTTAAGCTAAACAGACAGAAGCTTGGATTTGCAAGGACATCATGGCCCGTGAGGGACTCCACTGTGTACCTAAGTCCAGCAGTCCACATCCAGCCTTACATAAAGAGGACAGCTTCCTGGAGCCACAGGACAGTGGCGGGGTAAGGTCCAGGTAGGGCCTGCATCCGGGGGATGCCGGGGCCAGCGGGGAGGCTCACATCAGGGACAGGGCTGCCGGGTCCTCCCGGCTCTGAGTGCTCTGACAGTCAGGAGGCAACTTCCCCAAAGACGGGGACCCCAGCGGGGCTGAGCCGGGCATGGCCAAGAGGCAGACACAGGGTGGACGCCAAGGCCTGCGGTCCCCAGAGAGGCGGCCAGTGTGGCCTTGTAGCTGTGTGCACCCATCCACGCCTAGGTGTCCTTGGCAGTGACCCAGGACAGGCCCTGGGCCCTCCGGAGGGTCAGGAGAGATGCAGTCCCACACCGCCACCAGGCTCAGACGAAATCCGGTCGCCTGTCCCCACAGCCACCCACTGCGACGCGCCTGCCGTGGAGTCCCGTGGCTGGCAGCAGGGCCAGCACGACGTTGTTGGACTGGTTGGTGTTGTACGTGGACAGCTGCTGGGCCGAGCCCTCCTCCTCCTCCTCCTCCAGCTGCTCCTCACTGCCACTGCGGCTCTGGGGACCCTCCTCGGGGCTGGCCTCCCCCTCCTGCTTCTCCAGGAAGCTGAGGCGGTGCAGGGCGCTCGCCTCCGACAGGGACAGGGGGTCCGAGGCCTCCTCCAGCTCCGAGTCGGAATCGTTGGACATAACTCGGGATTCTGGGAAATCAGATGGAGAATGAGACAGGTGTCCCCTGCCTGGCTACCAAAAAGTGAGGCTGTCCCCACCTGAGTCGGATTCCTGGGTCCCACCCAGCCCGTGCTGCAGGTCTGTCTCTGTCTCTGTCTCTCTCCCTATCTGCCCTGAGCTTTCCCAATGAGCTACAGCCCTGGCCTTTACAGTATTTTTTAAAACAAAGTCTCAATAAGTTGTTGAGTTGTCTAGGCTGAGCTCAAACTTGGGGTCCTCCTGCTTCAGCCTCCCAGATTGCTGGGATGACGGGCACACGTGACCCTGTCTGGCTCCTGCTCCATCTCTCGAATGCCACACTGTACCTCCTGCGCCTGCGCATAGGGTCCTGGGCCCCATCTTGTCCACTACTCACCTCGCCCCCCGTCCTCCTCCTGCAGGACGTAGGTGGCTCCCTCCCTGGCCTCCAGGCAGGTCACCGGCACCACCACCTCTGAGCGCTGGCTGCCTGGATCGTCCTAGAGAAGGAGGTATGCGGCGGGTGGGGGGGTTAAAAAATCACAACAAAATCCCTAAAGCTGCTTAGGTGGCAATAAACAGTCCTGGCCCAAGAATCCACTTTTGTGAGTGTGTGTGTGTGTGTGTGTGTGCCACAGCAGTGACACTTAGGAACAGACACTCTGAGAGAGCTCCTATACATCTGCAGTACTTTATATATATATTTTTTTGCGGCACTGGGGGTTGAGCTCACAACCTTGCGCCTGTCAGACAGGGACTTAAGTCACTGAGCCAAACTCCCGGCCTGGGTTTTTGAGGCAGGGTCCCACTAGGTAGCTCAGGCCGGCCTTGCGCCTGTGTTGTAGCCCAAGCCGGCCTCAAACTCACGACGCTCCTCCTACCTCAGTGTCCTGAGTGCTGGGATTACAGGCGTGTGCCACCACTTCCACTCTAACGGTTCCCTAACCCACTCTGGGCTTCTCCCAACCACCCCTAGATCAGGGATGAATACTGTGGTCCCATCGGCCAAGCCTCACAGGGATGCCTGCATGGGAACCTCTGTGCTGAGGCTGCATCCTACTCCCCGCTCCCTGCCCCTCAGGGGCCTACGGGTATGCACGGCCACACCCAGCTGTGAAAACCACTTCTAGGCACAAATATCAGTGGCAAGTAGCTAGGTAAATGGGCTCAGCTGCTGCGCATGGTGGCGCACACCTGTCATCCCAGCACTCAGGAGGCTGAGGCAGGAGGATCGTTGTGAGTTCGAGACCAGCCTGGGCTACAAAGTGAGCCCAAGGCCAGCCTGAACTGCATAGTGAGACCCTGTCTCAAAAAGACTCAAAAAAAAAAAAAAATCCAAGAGCATCTGTGCTGACCATGCAGGTTCTGACGTGAGCTCCACTGGACAGTGCGGGGCCCCCAGAGCAACACCTCCCAGCAGCCTCCCCAGCTGCCCAGTCACAGGGCCGTGTCTCCATCCTTCACGCACAGCCCTGGCTCAGACCCACCTGTGCCGTGAGCTCCTCCTCCGGCTCGTCCTCGAAGACCAGGCCGTAGTGGACGATGAGGATCTCGATGACGCGGGCCTGGTGGGGGTAGTCTACCAGCGAGGACAGGGAGACGGTGGCATCGGTGGGCCGCGGCCGCAGCAGCGTGGGCCCGAACACGATGCCCAAGTTCCCCGGGGTCATCTTGTTGTCCTGCTCCACCTCCACGATCCTGTGGGCAGGGAGGGACCGGAGTGTGTAAGCGGCCCCGCGAGACCCCGCCACCCCAGGCCCCTGCCCGGTGGCCCTGACCTGCGCAGGTGCCGCAGCAGGTACTGCAGCGTGGCCCGGTTCGCCTGCGGCAGGTCCCGCAGCAGCTCCCGCAGGCGGCCCGCCATGGCCACGGCCGCGGCCTCGCTCTGGGGCCCATCCTGCCGGGCTGCCCGGGACGCCGCCTTGGCCTCGGCCTCGGCCTTCAGGTTGTCCTTGGCCAGTCCCACCAGCTCGTGGTACAGGCGGAAGGAGATGAGCGGCTCCGGCAGCTTCAGGGAGATGGAATAGGATTTGGTTAGCAAGACCGGGCTAGGGAGAGAGCGCCCCTGCCAAGGCCACGCCCCTGCCAAGGCCACGCCCCAGCCACAGGCCACACCCACTCCAGAATCTGACCATGCCAGCCCCCTAGTTCAAACCTGCCTCTGCCACGGCCACGCCTCAATAAAGCTCTAGCCACGCCCAGTTACAGCAGGCCACACCCACTTCAACATCTGATCACACCCCCAGCACATGGAGTCAAGGCCACGCCCCCAGTCTCTGGCCACGCCCAACCACACTAGGTCAGACTCAACCCAGCTCTGGCCCCGCCCCCAGAACAACCACCCCCACCTGGCGCAGGTAGAGCTTGAGGACATTGCTGATGTCGTGGGGCGAGGCCTGGGACAGCTCCACCAGCTCCTTGCCGGCCTCAAAGGCCTGGCACAGCTTCTCCACGCGCGTCTTCACGCCGTTGACCCGGTAGATGCCCTGCGGGGAGGCAGTGAGTCCCCGCCCCCGGCCCACCCTCCCCCGCCCCTCCCCGCTCCCCAGCTCCACCCCGGGGCACCTTGGTCCGCAGGGCGCGCCGCTCAATCTCACACAGGCACTTCTTCACGATGAACGGGACGCCGTCCGGGGTGCCCAGGGCCGCGCGCCCGAAGTCCTGTCCGAAGAGCTGAAGGCGGCCCTGCAGCTTCTTGTGGCCACACTGGATGGCCAGGGTCTCCAGGCATTTCTTGTGGCACGCCAGACAGCACTGGGGATGGCAGGCAGTGAGCCCTGCCTTAGGTGCCCACATCCACCGCCCCCACCTCTAGGGCCCCCATAATCCCCCTGCACCTGCTAAAAACACAAGCTGCTTTTTTTTTTTTTTTTTTTTTTTTTTTTTTTTTTGAGACAGAGTCTCACTATGCAGTTCAGGCTGGCCTTGAGCTCACTTTGTAGCCCAGGCTGGTCACAAATGTGCAATGATCCTCCTCCCTCAGCCTCTTGAGTGCTGGGATTACAGGAGTGCGCTAGCACATCCAGCACCCGCTTGTTCTTCCTGCCCCAGGGCCTTTGCACTGGCTGTCCTTGCCTCCACCTCAGACACCCTGTTCACCCCCAGCCTCTCCTCCTAAGAGACCCAACCCTAAAGAAACCCACACTTGCTGGGGATTTAGCTCAGTGGCATAAGCATCTGCCTGGCAGGCTCAAGGTCATAAATTCAGACCCTGGTACAAAAACAAACAAACAAAAAAACCCCACACTCCCTTTCTTCGCTGCTTCCCCGGCCCTATGCACTGGGGAGTCCATCTAGGACATTCACATGAAGCTATATCCCCGTCCCTTTTAACATTTTTTTTTTTAATTTTGAGAACAGCATTTTGCAAAGTTGTCCAGGCTGGGTTCACACTTGTGATCCTCCTGCCTCAGCCTCCCTGAGGGCTGGGATGCCAGGCGCACGCCCCACGCACCTCCTCGCACTCGGCCCCCTGGAAGTACACGTAGCTGTTACACTCGCGGCACTTGGCCGGCGTGCGGAGCTTCCGGAGCCGGTGCGTGCGCGCCGCCTTGGACAGCCCGACGTGGCGGAAGGGCCCGCTGGGCACAGCCACTGGCAGCTGGGGGGCCATGCTGTTGATGTCATCTGGGGGGAGGAGTCCGTGTCACCGAGGCAGGAAGGGGACAGACCCATATGTCCAATGCGCCCCCTGCCCCCGTCCCTTCGGCTGCCCGGCTCAGGTCGCCGCCTCACCCTGCTCAAACTCCGCTGTCCCCGCTCCGCCCTCTTGGTCCACCAGCTCCTCGTTGGACGACACGGTGCCACAGGACGACAGCCGCTGGAACTTCTTAAAGTCCCCTGGCCGGGACACGGGGCTGTCAGAGTCCCAGCGTGAACCAGACCCGAGGCAGGCAGGACACGGCTGCCGTCCATTGGACAGGATGGGGGACGGGGCAGCGGCCACCTCACCTGAGCCTGCGCCGGGGTCCAGGCTGCCGTCTGCGTCGGAGACGGAGATTGGCCACGACTTGTGCACTTGGTGTCCCCGTCCCCCTGGGGAGGCAGAGACGGGGCGCGTCCTGTGTGGGGCAGGTGGGGGGGCTGCAGGGAGCCAGCGCCTGCCCGGGGCCCCCGCCAACACTCACCCTTGTGGTCCTTGGTCGATGTCCCCTCGCTGGGGCCTCCTTCCTCCGAGGGGCTGCTGCCACCGGTAGCTTCTGTCCCCAAAGTGTCACCAACATTGAAGCTGCTCTTCCGGGTCCGGATGACCGGGGACCTGGCGGGGAACCCGGGCGGAGGGAGAGGTCACGCACGCAGGGGTCCGGCCCAGGGCGGCAGCCGGGGAGGGGTGGGGGAGCAGGGCTGGGGTGGGGGGCGCCGGCGCCGGTACCAGGAGGTGGCGGACACGTGCGGCTCGAAGTCGTAGCGCACGTCGGGCTCCTCCTCCCGCTGCAGCTGCCGCACGTGGGACGCGTACTGCTGGCCGGGGTCGTAGAGCTTGCTGCTCTCACACAGCATCTGGAAGTGCACGGGCAGCGGCGCCGTCTGCATGTGCATCATCTGGTAGTACGAGATGGTGGCCTGCGGCGGGGGGACAGGTCAGCGCCGGACCGCGCCCGCCTGACCCCGCCCCCCGCCCCTGCGCCAAGATGGGGACACAGCGGGGCCGCCACCCACCGACTTGATGGTCTGGTCGCTCTGGCGAATGACCTCCTGGAGCTGCCGCAGCGCGGTCACCTTCGTGTCCTCCAGCTCCTGCTTCTGTGTCTTGGCGTCCGCCACGCACGTTCGGTAGGTGGCCATGGCTTCCTCCGCCTGGGGGACGGAGGGGAGGAGGGGAGACTCAGCCCCTCAGCCCAGGGGCTCAGGCCTCAGCCAGGCTGTGGCCAGGCCTGAAAGGGAAATCTCCAGAGAGCTGGGTGTGGTGGTGCAGTCCTGTCCTCCCAACACTCGGGAGGCTGAGGCAGGAGGGTCACTGTAAGTTCAAAACCAGTCTGGGCTACAAAGTGAGTTCAAGGCCAGCCTGAACTACATAGTGAGACCTTGTCTCAAAAATAAATTAATTAACTAATTAATTTAATTAAATAAAAATTCTCAGGAGGAGCCCGGTGGGAGAGGGTGGGAAAGGCATTTTTTACTATGTATTTATCTTGTGGTCCTAGGGCTGGAATCTTGGGCTTTTACATGACCGACATCCTCATTTTTTTTGCGGGGTGGGGGATCAAACTCACAACCTCATGCCTGCCAGGCAGGCACTTAGGCCACTGAACTAAATCCCCGGGTCTTTTTTTTTGAGACAGGGTCTCACTATGCAGTTAAGGCTGGCCTTGAACTCACTTTGTAACCCAGGCTGGGCTTGAACTCACAAGGATCCTCCTGCATCAGCCTCCTGAGTGCTGGGATTACAGGCATGCATCAGCATGCCCAGTTTTTTGTTTTGCTTTGTTTTGTTTTTTGAGACTAGGTCTTGCTAAAGTTGTTCAGGCTGGGTTAGAATTTGAGAACCTCCTGCCTCAGCCTCCTCAGAATGTTGGAATGACAGGTGTGCACCACCACACACACCAGGAAGGGTGTTGTCAGAAGGAGTCGAGGTCCAAGCCAAAGCCTGCAGGTGGAAAACCGCACCCTTGGTCTCATCCCCACACCCTGACCTTGTTCTTGGCTTCTTCCTCCAGCCGCCGCCGCTTGTCCAGCGTCTTGGAAGCCGCGCCGCTTGTCCCGGGCGAGGTGGCTGCCTGCTCGTCCTCGGCCTTGGCCACTTGGAGGCGGGCTTTGTCGTGGTCCTCGCAGCGCTGAACGTAGCCCTGCTTGGCCTTGCGCAGGTTGGCCTCGGCTTCTTGCTACAGGGGTGGGGGTGGGGGTGAGACCGGCTCTGAGCTTGCCCACCCAGTGTCCGCTCCCCAGAGACTCACAGCCCACTCTGGCTGGCAGCGAGGGCACCCATTTCTGAGCCAGGGAAGCTGAGGCTTCGAACAGAAGCACCGGCTATCAGCCAGCCCCTCGCAAGGTGCAGGCTGGAGTCTCACATCTCAGCTGATTTCACTTCCTTCCAAGACATGAAACGGGGCCGCCCAGGCAGGAAGTCAGCAGCCCTGGGGCTCCGCAGGAAGCGCTTGGCCAGAAACCGGGGGACGGGCGGGGAGGACCTCACGGTCCTCTAGACCGCAGAAGCTTCAATATTTGGAAAAGACTGGGGTGTGCTAGGCTACAGCTTGTACCTATCCTGGGTTCAACAATCCCCCTCCTCTTGCAAAAAACAGAACTAATACAATTCGTAACAATCGTTAAAAAGAACTCTAAGGAGGGGAAGGCCTTTTTGGATGAGTCACACAAAAGGTTACTTAAAACAAAAAAGCCTGTAATCCCAGCACTTGGGAGGCTGAGGCAGGAGGATCTTTGCAAGTTCCAGACCAGACTGGACTACAGAGTGAGCTCAAGGCCAGCCTGAACTGCACAGTGAGACCCTGTCTCAAAAAGACAAAAAAAAAAAAAAAAAAAAAGAAAAGAAAAAAGAAAAATGCTGTGCCTAGTGGCACACACCCTGGCATCCCAGAAGCCTCCGGGAGGCTGAAGCAGGAGTGACACAAGTTCGAGTACAGACTGGGCCACTTAGTGCAGAGCATTTTAGTTTTTATTTTTTTTGAGACATGGAGTCTTGCTATGCACTTCCGGCTGCCATTCAACTCACTCTGTAGCCTAGACTGGCCTGGAACTCTCTGTGACCCTCCTGCCTCAGCCTCCCGAGTGCTGGAATCACAGGCTGCTGCCACTACACCCAACCTATGCAGTGCCTTTGAAGCACTACAGAGAGAATCAAGAAAACAATACTCCCCAGGAGTCCCACACCTAAGCTAGTGGCCCCCAGGTTCCCTCCAACCCGGGAACCCTCGCACCCTGGCGCCTCCGGACCAGAGAAACTTTGAACTAGGTCAGGTCTGAGGTCTGTGCAGGAGCCGGCCAAGGCGCATGTGCAGCCCAGGTGCAAGACGCCTGAGAGGACACTGCGCCTGCGCAGCACCCCTCCCCTCCCCCGCCCCAC
This sequence comes from Dasyprocta punctata, assembly GCA_004363535.1. Classification (NCBI taxonomy): domain Eukaryota; kingdom Metazoa; phylum Chordata; class Mammalia; order Rodentia; family Dasyproctidae; genus Dasyprocta; species Dasyprocta punctata. The sequence goes on from RJWM01015280.1 coordinate 14,739, forward strand.
CCCGGCTCCTACCAGCTTCCGCTGTGCGCGTTGCCAGGACTCCTTGATCTCCTTCCTGCGCTTCTCGTGCTCCAGCCGCCGCAGGGTGAGGGGCTGGGGCGAGACGGGACGTGAGTGGGGACGCTGGGGGTGCACCCACCCGCCGCCCTCCGCGCCTCGCAGCCCACCTGCATAAAGGTCTGCGTCTGCAGAGTGCCCACCGCCTGCACCATACCATGGCCGAAGTCCAGGTCCTGCTCCAGGGCCAGCGAGTAGATGGACAGCAGGGGCATGTGGGGCTGCAGGGCAGGCACCGGTCAGGGAGGCCTGGGGGCAGCGGCGGCCCGGCTTTCCCAGGCGCCATCTCCCTGCCGATTCCCTCCCTCAATTTCTGCACTATTAGGAGAAAATACTTATGCAACCTCTTAAGATATGGTACTGGGGATTGAACCCAGGGCCTTGGCACTGAGTAACATCCCCAGCCCTTTTTATTTTAGGATAGGGTCTTGCTAAGTCACTTAAATTGCCCATTCTGGCTTCCAACTTGGAATCCTCCTGCCTCAGCCTCCCATAATGCTGGCATTACAGGCTATACCATTACACTCAGGATGAATTTCGATTTTTTTTTTTTCTTTTTGAGACAGGCTCTCACTATGTAATTCAGGCTGGCCTTGAGTTCCCTTTGTAGCCCACTCTGCTCTCGAACTCACAGCAGTCCTCCTGCTTCAGCCTCCCGAGTGCTGGGAGTTTAAAGGCGTGCGCCAACACGCCCGGCTTCTTTTCTTTGATAGAGTCTGGGCGCCTTCTACCACTAAGCTGTATTTCCAGTTCTTTTTCATTCATTTTATTTTGTTGTTGTTGGTTTTTTCTTTGCGGCACTGGGGATCAAACTCACAACCTCGCACCTGCCAGGGCAGGCGCTTAAGTCACTGAGCCAAACTCCCAGCCCTGGTTTTTTGAGGCAGGGTCGCACTATGTAGCTCAGGCCGGTCTTGCGCTGGCGTTGTAGCCCAAGCCAGCCTCGAACTCACAAGGCTCCTCCTACCTCAGCCTCCCAAGTGCTGGGATTAAAGGCGTGGGCCACCACACCCGGCTTTTCATTCATTTTAAAACAGGATCTTTCTGAGTCACTCAGTTACCCAAGCAGTACGCTGAAACTTTCGATCCTCCTGCCTCAGCCTCTGGGAATGCTGGGGTTACAGCGCCAGGGTTATCCCCTGCCCGCTTGGAACCCACCTCGTGAATGACACTGGCTCTGGAACTGTGGATCAGTTTCTGCAGACCTTTGGCGAACTCCATCTCTGGGGGGGCGGGGGGCGTCAGGGGGCGTGGTCAGGCAGGAGAGAAAGGTTCCCCCCCACCCTTCTGGCCAGACCCCTGCGCATGCGCTCACCCAGCGCAGTCCGCTTCTCCAGGTAGCCGACGAGGTCCTTCATGTACTTGGCCATGTTCTTGGCGTACTGCAGGGCCACGTCCACGCCGCCCTCACAGCGCTGCAGTAGCAGGTCCACCTCCTCCGGGGCCGGGCAGCCTGCGGGGCGTGCGCTCAGCTTTGGGGTGCCCGCCTGCCCTCCCCACCCCGCCCCGCGGCCCGGGGACACTCACCCTCCTCGCAGTCCTCGGCGCTGGCCGGGGAGCCCTCGCTGCCCGGGTACAGGTTCTCCATGGACTGTTCGCACGGGGACACGCGTGAGACTTCCCCGCCCCCACACGCCCTACAGACCCCTGGCCCCACGCCCCGCGCCTCTGCTCACCTGGCTGGGGTCCCCGGGCGGCACAGCCAGGAGGGTGCTACTGTCTACCTCGCCCATGATGAACTCAGATACACTGCGGGGCCAGGGAGGGGTCAGCATCTGGGGACCCACAGCACCCCACCCCCAGCTCACAGACACCCCGGCTCACGTGCTGCTGAAGGACACAGCCATGGTTTCCAGAGCTTTCTCAAACTCCTCTTTGTCCGACTCGAGGTTACATTCATAATGGAAGGCTGGAAGGTAGAGAAAAGGACACATGGTTGGCCCACGCTGTCTTTGTCACTGAGGGTTAGCCCAGAGAGGGGATAGCATCAGGGATTAATTGTGTCTATGGAGCTCCTATTCATCCTTCAAAACCCAGTTTAGAAAACACCCCCCCTTCCAGGCCTAGTTGCCTCTGCTGACCTTTAACCTTGGCGATAAGCGTTCCTGCCGCAGTCAGAATCTCCACGGTGCTGAGCATCGGGTACTTGGAGAAGACTTGGCGCAGCACCCGAAGGGCCTCCCCCAGGCGCTCGTGGGCCTGAGGCCGGCGGGCCTCCAGGAGATCTGCTGGGCAGAGCGGGTATGAGCAGGGAAACCAGCTTCCTGGCCCAGGAAATGTCTCCCTGCCTCCTTAAAGCCGCTGTTTCCAAACGGGGAAACTGAGGCAGAGGTGGGCAAGGGCAGCTGTGGAAGTGTGGGGAGACTGACCGCTGTCTCCCTCCACTCCTAGTGAGGTCCGTGAAGCCCAGCCTGGACAGTTGCTGTTCCTCAAAACACCTTCCGGTCGCTCAGGGAGCAAATCCTAATAGGGCCGCCTCCCCCGGGCAGCCCACCGGGCCTTTTCTCTTCCCGTTCTACCTGCCCGGCCCAGAGTAGCCCTGCTCGGCCCCTTCTTGGCAGCAAGCTGAGAAGCCTGGGTTATCCTCGCCCCCACTTTGCCAAGGGATACAGGACAGACCAGTTAATAGCACACAGCCCCTCCCGTCTCTGCCGGCCGGGGGCGTTGGGGCCTCCCCACTCCAGCTCCAGGAGCCAAGCAGGGGTACAACTGCATCTTCCTGGTGGAACAGAACTTTCCAGGCCCTAAGTTCTCTAAATTGGAAGAGTTTTTTTTTTTTCCCAGAACCGGGACTCAAACCCAGGACCTGATGCTTGTGAGACAGGCATCGTGCTGCTGGGCTATACCCCGTTCCCTGGGGGGAAAAAATTTTTTTTAAAAAAACAAATGGAAGCCGGGCGTGGGTGGTGCATATCTTTAATCCCAGCACTCGGGAGGCTGAGGTAAGTGGAGTGTTGTGAGTTCGAGGCCAGCTTGGGCTACAACGCGAGCACAAGGCCGGCCTGAGCTACATAGTGTGACCCTGCCTCAAAAAACTAGGGCCGGAGTTTGGCTCAGTGCCTTAAGCACCTGTCTGGCAGGTGCAAGGTTGTGAGTTCGATCCCTGGTGCCGCAAAACAAACAAACAAACAAACAAAAATGGGGTATCTATCCAGGCATGGCGGCACACGCCTGTCATTCCAGAACTCAGGAGGCTGAGGCGGGAAGATCACTACCAGTTCAAGGTCAGCCTGGGCTACATAGCCAGACCCTGTCTCAAAACACAAAATTTAAAAAAATGGGGAATCTAGCAGAAGCTAAATCATGGGAGTTCGTGGAAGGGGCCAGGATAACCAAAGACCCGGAGACCCAGCAGTGGGTCGGACCCCCGCTGAATGCCACCAGGGGAGGTGGCACGGCCAGTGGGACCTCCGGGAAACCATGCCATCTGCTGCCCCCTCAGGTCGGGGAGGCCCCGCCCCTCCCCAGGCCCGCAGGTCACCAGGGGTCCCGCACATCCCCGCACCCTGGAAGCTGGCTGCATGGGCTCGGCCCCCAGAGCCACTGCGCCGCACAGGTCCCCTCAGCTGGGGGTTGCGCCCAGCAACGCCCGGGCCCGTCGCGCATTGTGGGGTGGGGGTACCGCAAACCCACATGGCACCGGGTCAGCGTCCACTGGGGACAAACCAGTTCTACAGACCCCGCCCAGAGCCAAATCTCACCCCAGTGTCCCCCTGGCCTGGGCCCTGGTCCTGAGCTCCTCCTGACCTTGGCTGAAAAGAATCCTGGCCAAAGCAGCAGTATTCCGAGTCAGGTGGATGGAAGACAGATGGGGAAACTGAGGCCCAGGGTCACAAGCCCAAAGCATGGGAAGGCTGGGCCAAAGGACAAGCCCTTGCAGACCACACCCACCTGCCTTTCGAGATCCAGCACCACCTCAGTGTCCTTTGGCCACCTGGTGACCTCAGAGCCTGTGGTCACCACCCTCTTTCTTTTGTTTTTGTTTTTTTGAGACAGGGCCTTGGTATGTGGTTCAGGCCAGCTTGGAACTCATGAGGAGCCTCCTGCCTCAGCCTCCTGAGTGTTGAGACTACAGGTATGCACCACCACGCCTGGCTCTCTCTCTATTTCTTCTCTCTTTTTTTTTCCTCTGTGGTACTGGGGATTGAACCCAGAGGTGTTCCTCCACTGAGCTACACCCCACCCCTTTATCTTGAGACAGGGTCTTGTTAAGCTGCTAAGATTCTCAGGCAGGCCTAGAATTTGCAGTCCTCCTGCCTCAGCCTCCCAGAATGCTGGGATGACAGTCATATGCCACTATACCCTGAGTCCCATGCCACCTCCAAGACCCAGACAGGGCAGTGGCACAGGGGCAGCCTGGGACCCTAACTAACCCACATCCCGTGCCCCTTCATGAGACAGAGACCCCCAGACCCCTCCAGCCCGCCCCACCACAGGCCGGCCCTGCCCAGCCCGCCTAGGCCAGGCCTCCAAGGAAACCCAGGATCGGAAAGGAATGGAGATTAGAGTTTCCCCAGGAAATGGGGCCTCCACCCTGGGACCAGATAACCAGGGGTCCCCCACCCTCCCCACCCAGCACCCTGCAGGCGGGGGTTGGGCCTGCGGGGCCCCAGTTTCCCCGCCGGTGGAACAGGTGACCCGGCGCAGCCATCAGAGCACTTGGCACTGTGGTTTCCGGGATCAGCTGGTGGGGCCCGAAGATGCCACATGAAACGCTGTGTCTGTCCCAGCTCGAGGTGCCCGCCCGGGCTGCCAGGGACAAACAGGAAGCAGATGAAAATAACTCGGCAGGAAGCCGGGCTGTCGTGGCCGCGTGGAAGAGAAAACGGAACTATCTATCTCACAGGCCACTCGCTCCCTGTACCTCCCGCCGGGTACACGGACTCCGGGGTTCTCTACCACAGACCTCAAGCTGCCTCTAGCTCATGTGGCTCCAAATGCAGAAGGACTGCACCGTCCTCTTCTCTAACACCTTGTGTATGGCTCCCTGCTGACCATGGAATAAGATCCAGGGTTCTTCAGCGTGCCCTTCTTAACCCTTCATCCTCACACAACACACACCTCTGAATGCATTTTGCATTTCCATACTTGTCAGCCCATGCACCGGACATTCCCTCTGTTCCAATACCCTTGCTTCCACTTGCCACCAAACTCCTGTACATCCTTCAGAACCTTAGCTAGAATGCCCTGCTTCACAGAGCTCTCTCTGCAATCCAAGTCCTGTTCTCAGTTCTTCGTGCGTCTGGCCCTGCCTTCCACCCACCCGGGCAGCTCACCATCACACAACACACACTCCTTGAGTTTTTCCAGCCCGTCTGCTAAGCGGGACACTTCAGCCAGCAGGTTGGAGATGTCGTCAGCTGTCTCAGTGCCTGACCCCTCAGAGGGTGGCTCTGCAGGGCTGGCAACTATCAGGGGGCTTCGGTGGCCCCGGCCTAGGGTCCAGGAGCCGGAGCCCGAGAGCGGGAAGCCGGCGGCGCTGGCGTGACGGCTGAGGCTGGTGGGCCGCTTCAGGGTGGCCGAGGTCTTGACGCCCGAGGATGAGACTGGCGCGTCCAGGCCGGGGCCAGGGAACACAGCATCGGCCCCATCTTTCCTGGGCAGCTCCTGGCAGGGCGGAGGGGTCAGTGAAGGGGATGCCACATCCTGCACACTGCCTCAGTTTCCCAGAGGGTCTTCGGCCCCAGTCCACAGGATCAAAGGCCAGGGCTGGGGGGCCGAGATTTGGGGCTGCACCCCCGCCCCTACCTGTTACCCAACATCCTCTTCCCCGGTGCTTTCACAAACAACGGTCCCTGCCCAAACCGCAGGCGGGGCGGGGCCTGCGCGGGCGTGGGGGAGGGGGCCGGAGGGGGTCCAGGCCCTGGCACCCCGCGGCCCACAGACGGGCTGGCTTCCCGGGAGAGGCAACTCTCAGGACCCCTGTACCCTCGGCGTCTCTCCAGGGGTCCCCTGAGTTCTGTGGGCCTCCCCCTGGGTGTCTTTACCTGCGTCCCAAACTGAATAGACTCCCCAAACTTCGCAGACGCCCCTAAGCCTGGCAGACACACCCAGGCCCGGAAATGTTCCCAGCCCCCTGTCGCCCATGCATCCATTAACCGATCCCCTGTAAGCCTTTAACCCAATGTCAAGACCCCCTCACCTCGCCCCGAACTCCCAACGGCTCCTGGAACCCCCAAACTGCCTAAGCCCTCGCCCACCACCGCGCAGCCCCCCATAACCCACCTCGGCTCCTCCCTCCCCTCCCCACCCTCCGGGTTTCTAATGAGGTCAGCTCAGGCGCCAGCCCGACCCCCCATACCGTCAGCCGGACTCCGGGGTGCCCGTCTCCCCTCGGCGGTCCCCGCTGGCCCGCCCGCTGGGGGTTGTAGCTGGTACGGGACCCCGGTCGCCGACCCAGCATGGTGGCAGGGTGCAGTCTCCTTCGTGGTCCGCAGCGCGGCCCGACCTCTTGCCCGCCCTGCGCGCTGCGCGCGGCGCCCGACTCACCCCCGACGGCTGCGGGCTGGGGCTTCCCGCGCGGTTCTTTTTGGAGATGGACGGGGTTTTCATGAGCTCCCGTTTCTTCCTGGAGAACATGGTGCCGCCGGCCGGGAAGCCCGGGCTGGGCTGGGCTGGGCTGGGCTGGGGTGGGCGCCGGGTCCGGCAGGCGGGGCTGGGGTCCTCAGCGCCGGGGCTCCGGGCGCGGGCCGCCTCCTCCCGACCACATTGCCGCGGGCCACCCCTCGCAGCTGTCACGCCCACGTGACAGGCCCGCCCTCGTCCGCGGCGCCCCAGTCCCAGCGCAGCCAAGGGCTCGGGAGGCGGCGCCCCGGACCCGCCCCGCCCTCCCGGCCTCAGCTTGTCGCTCCGCAGTGTGGGCGCGAACGTTGGTTTCCAACGCCCCGCCCCGCGCCCCAACCCCGGCTTCCGCTTTCTAGAGCTGCGCGCCCGCGCGGTGGGGGAACAGGCGACACGCGAGACCTGGGCGGCACGCACGCCCTCGGGGCGCACGGGGGAGGCGGGCACGCAGCGCGGGCGGCAGGGCGCCAACCCGCCCTCGGGCGCAGCCACCCAGGTGCAACTAGGAGCGCAGCCCCCTCGCCTTCGCGCCAGCGCTTGGGAGGCTGAGGCAGGAGGATCGCTGCAAGGTCAGGACAGGGCTACATAGTGAGCTGAAGTCGGGTTTGAACTCCACAGCGAGACTTTGTCTCGCAAGGAGAAGAGGACGGGCTGAAGGTCGGATCAAAGACCCGCGTTCGATCCACCGCACGGGGGTAACGAACAAACGGGGTGTTCAGCGCCGTGTATGGGGACCTGCGGGGTCGTGCATTCGCGCACACATCTGGACGCGGCGCGCAGAGCTCCACGCTGGGGCCTCAACGCCGAAGGTGGTCAAGCTCCTCCCTGCAGCCCCGGCCACGCCCCTGCCTCCTGTCAGCCGGGCGCTGACCCCAGGGCCGCCGCAGAGGAGGGCAGAGGTGGGCGGGGCATCCCTCCCAGCCCAGCTCCCGCTGTCCTTCCCAGGGGCGCCGCGGGGCCCCAGGACGGGCACTGAACCCAGCGCGGCAGGAGGGCGGAGGAGGCTGCTCACACCGTGGGACCCGTGGGGGCCAGAGCCGAGCCGGCTACTGGCTGTGCTGACCCCTCCCCAGACCTGTCCTTCTGGCCCAGACTCCTTTCCTCCCCTGGTTTCAGTGCTGTCCTGTGAGTCACCATGTGACTATACTGTCACTGACTATTTTTTTTTGCAGTCTGGGGGACGGAACCCAGGGCCTTGCCCATGCTGGGCAAGTGCTCTACCACTGAGCTGTGTCCCCCTCCACGCCAGCCTAGGATTCAAAAACCTAGATCTGGGCATGGTGCTACATGTGGCTGAGGCAGGAGGATGCCAAACTCAAGCCCAGCCTGCGCAATTTAGCAACTTAGCAAGACTCTGTCTCAAAAAATAAAAATATAAGCCGGGCGTGGTGGCACACGCCTATAATCCCAGCACTGGGGAGGCTGAGATAGGAAGAGCATTGTGAGTTCGAGGCCGGCTTGGGCTACAATGCAAGCGCAAGGCTGGCCTGAGCTACATAGTGTGACCCTGCCTCAAAAATTAGGGCTGGGAGTTTGGCTCAGTGGCTTAAGCACCTGTCTGGCAGGCATGAGGTTGTGAGTTTGATCCCCGGTGCCACAAAAAAATAAAAATAAATAAAATAAAAAATAAAAACATAGGCTAGAGATCTAGCTCGGCAACACAGCACCTGCCTGGCAGGTGCAGGGTCCTGAGTTCAAGTCCTGGTTTCAAAAATAAAATAAAAAAAGAGCTGGTGGCGCCTGCTTGTAATCCCAGCACTCGGGAGGCTGAGGCAGGAGGATCATTGCGAGTTGGAGACCAGCTTGGGCTACAAAGTGAGCTCAAAGTCAGCCTGAACTGCATAGCGAGACTCTGTCTCAAAAACAAAACAAAACAAAACAAAAAACTGGGCATGGTGGCACACACTTGTAACCTCGGCACTCAGGAGGCTGAGGCAATAGGATCGCTGAGAGTTCGAGGTCAGCTTGGGTGACATGAGTCTTGAACTACATAGTGAGACCCTATCTCAAACCTCCTCCCCACCCCCCATCAAAAAGAATAAAAACAAACAGAAAAACACTTTACTCTCCCCACCCCCACCCCAGATATTCAAACTGACCTTGGGAGGAAGGGATGCCTCTCTGGGGCACAGGCCAGGAAGCCCGCAGCCCCCTGCCCCAAACCCAGCTCTCCAGATCCTGCTCCAGCTGCACACCCAGCCTTGCAGCCCCTTGCAGGCGGTCTGCCGTCCACTCATTGCTCTGGGGCCAGGCTGGGAGGGCCAGGAGCAGGCAGAGGGCTCCGGGCTGGTGGGAAGGCAGGTGCTCCGGGCTCTGCTGAGGTGCCTGGGACATTCCGGAGCTCTGACCTCATCCCCACTTCACGGTCCGGAGCACTCCCAGCTACCACCCTTGGGTGCCAGGCCCGTGGGGACACACAGGGACCCCGGAACAGGACAACAGGCTCCTAGGGGGCCCCACATGCCTGCCAAAGACACACCATGGCGACACATCCTGGCAGCCTTCTCTTTATTCTTCCAGGGCTTTGGGTTCACTGGGCGCTGGGTCCAGCTCCTGGGCCCTTCACGCCCCCTTTGGTTGTTTGGTTGGTTGTTGTGAGACAGGGTCTTGCTGTGTATGTAGCCCATGCTGCCCTTAAACTCGCTACGTAGCCCAGTCTGGCCTCCAACTCCCAGCAATCCTCCTGCCTCAGCCTCCTGAGTACTGGGATGACGGGCGTGTGTCATCACACCCAGCAACCTGACCATTTTTGTTCTGGCATGGGGGTGCTCCCACCTGCCCCCACGCCAAGGAGGCTCAGAGCACCGTCTCCACAGTTCTGGGGTCATCGAGAAACCAGCTTGAGGTGCGTTTGGGGGACTGCAGGCCTGGCGCCGGGTCTGGCCCCACCTCCGTCTCCTTCTCCTCATCCTCGTCCTCATCTTTCCCCTGGTCCTTGGAGAAGTACAGGAATACCTGGCCCAGGGCGAAGGAACAGGAGGGACAGTGAGCCCAGGGCGCTGGCCCCAGAGGTCCCCCAGCCCTGGCCGGCATCGCGGTCACCTCCTCCAGCGTGGTCTGGCTCACGGAGAAATCCTCCACGCCGTGCGCAGGGCCGTGCGCCGCCAGCTCCCTGAATACTCGCGCCAGGGTGCAGCGCCCTCCCGGCGGCAGCTGGAAGCATAGGCGGCCCCCATGCGCTTCCCGCAGCTCGGCCCCCGGGAATTCTGCCGTCACGAAAGCTGCCGCCTGCTCTGGTCGGTCCGCAGGTACCCTCAGGGTCAGCGTGTGGCCAGCCCCGAACCTGGCGTGGACGGTGCCGCGGTGGGGGAACCACACTTACCCACTGCCCATGGCGCCCACCATCCCGCCCACATCATCCCGGGTTTCTTCGGCCACGCCCCACCTGACCCCTCCTACCCTGCACCCGGATTCGCCCCTCTACCCAGCCACACCCACTCAAAGCCCCGCCCATGCGTCCGACCCCGCCCACTCCTACTCAGGGCCCCTCTAGACCTCTCCAAGCCACAATCACCGAACTAGACCGGTTCTCTGAGGCTGCTCACAACCCGTAACCCCCTAATGCTCTCTGACCTGCCCCCCTCGCTACAAATGACCCCAAGTTCAGACCCAGCCATGAGCCCATCTGATCCCCTTCCCAACACACGTGGCTCCATCCTGTGCGCCCCAACCTTGTTCCATCACCACTCATTGCTTTCCTAGGTGAAAGCACCTGCTGGCCCCGCCCATTCTTCAAACTCCCGCTAACCCCGCCCATGGGCCCGCCCACAGTCTGCACCTCACCAATCAGATCATGCCTCTCTCCCGGGACTGCCTGTCAATCCCTGCCCTAGCCCCACACCTCTGGTACTTAGACCCAGTTTCCCCTTCGGCCCCAGGTCGGGTGGCTCCCCTGCCCCGCCCACAACCCCACGCCTGACTGGAGACCTCTCGCCGGAGGTGCTCACCTGCTCTTGAGGTGCTGCGCGCTGCCCAGGCAGCGGAACCGCCCGTTCACCATGATGGCCAGGCGCGTGCAGAGCGCCTCGCACTCCTCCATGCTGCGGGAGCCCCGCTCCGTGAGCCGTGAGCCAGTGGCAGCGGGCGCCCGTGCTCTCCCGGCCAGGACCTGCCCTCCTCCAGACCTCGGGCACCCGCTACTCTGGGATCCCCGCCGAGCCCAGATGCTCACCCCACCCCTGGTCAGAACCTCCCCGCGCGCACAGACTGTGCGCTGGACCTCTCCCCGGCCTGGAGCGGGGCACCCCGACCTCCGCCCCGGGTGTGCGGGGGCGGTGCAGGGTCAACCTGTGCGAGGTGAGCACCACGGCGCGGCCCTCCCGCACCACGGCCAGCAGGCTGTTCCAGAGGAAGCGCCGCGCGCTGGGGTCCATGCCGGTGGTGGGCTCGTCCTGGGACGGAAAAGGGGAGGCACTGAATCCAGTCCTGCCTCCCCCAACCCTTCCCAGGCCCTGCCCCACCAGGACCCCACCACCACACGCACCAGAAACACCACTGCCGGGTCCCCCACCAAAGCCACCGCCGTCGCCAGCTTCCTCTTGTTGCCCCCGCTGTAGGTGCCTGCGGGTCGGTCTGCGTAGCGCAGGAGCCCCAGCCGTGCGAGGCCCGAGCTGGCTGTCTACGGGGTGGGGCCAATATGGACAGGGGTGTGGTTAGAGCAAGAGGCGGAGCCAGAGTGGGAGTGGGCGGGGACAAAGTGGCTATGGGGCGGGGCAGAATGGACGACGGGTGTGGCCAGTAAGGGGCGGAGCCTCCCTAGAAGTGGGGCGGGCCATAGTGGGCAAGGGGTGGGGCTAGAGTGGGAGTGGACAAAGTAACTTGGGGCGGGGCCATAAGGGGGCGGAGCCACCCTGGAAGTGGGGTTGGCCATGGCGAGCATATGACGGGCCAGAGTGGAGAAGGGGCGGGTCCAGAGTGGGAGGGGACAAAGTGGCTATGGGGCGAGGCAGAATGGGCAATGGGCGGGGCCAGTAAGTGAGGGGGCGGGAGCACTCTGGAAGTGGGGCCGACCAAGGCGAGCATGAGGCGGATCAGAGTGGGTGGAGGCGGGGCCAGAGTGGGAGTGGGCGGGGCCATGATAAACGCTGCCCGGGCTAGAGGGGGCCTGGGGCAAGGCTGCCCCAGGGCTGGAGCAGAATGAGCAGGGGGTGGAGGCAGGGTGGATGTGGGGTGTCCTGAGAGATGGAGCAGGGCCAGGGTGGGAGTAGGGCAGAAAGCGAAGGATGCGCAGAGCTAGGGTGAGCAGGGAGTGGGACCACCCTAAGGACCAGAGCGCACACAGAGCAGGGCCAGAGAGGTAAAGTGTGGCCAGTAAAGACGCAAGCTGAGCAGCTAGAGGGAGCCAGAAGGGGACCTTGAGTGGAGGACGCAAATCTTTAAATCTAGGCCACAGCCAGAGGCGCATGGGGTAGCGGGGCTGACCGAGCAGGGCGGTGGCGGAGGAGGAGCTCGGAACAGAGCGGGATCTGGAGTCCAGGGGACAGGCGCGGAGCCAGAAGCTAGAATGCTGAGGATAGGGCCACAGCGGGAGGATGTGGCCAGGAGAGCCCGAATCAGACCTCAAGCAGGGGACAGGGGCGGAGCCAAAGGGAACAGGGCCTGAGGCGTGGCCAGGAGAGCAGGAATTGGATGTAGCTTGGGGGCGTGGTCCCCAGGGCAGCAGGAATAGGGGGTGGGGCGGCTCACCTGCACTACCTGGGCCTCGGGGACTCCGCGCAGGCGCGCGAACAGCTCCAGGTGCTCACGCCCCGTAAGCAGCTCGAAGATGGCATCGGACTGGGGGCAGTAGCCCATGCGGCGGTGTGCGGCGGCCGGCTCCTGGGCCACGCTGGGAGGCAGAGGATGGGAGGCTCGGCGAAGTGGCCAACCCGGAGCCGCACAGCAGGGTCGCAGGATCACCAATCCAGGGCCCTGCGTCTTGGGGCCTGGGCCATGCACAGCGGGCATGGGGCCCCCTGCTGGTGCAGGACGCTGGCTCAGTCAACTCCCCCAGCCCATCCCCCGGCGTCCCCTCACCTGTGGCCTGCCAGCAGGGCCTCGCCTCCGCTAGGCAGCGTGTCCCCCGACACCATGCGAAAGGTGGACGTTTTCCCTGCTCCGTTCACCCCCAGCAGTCCGAAACACTGTGGGACACACACAGAAGGCACTCAGCCCGGCCCTGCTTCCCACATGGCTGGGGCGCCTCATGGGGCTGGGACCAGGTGGAGCCCCTGGAGGGTGACTGGCACCCACGGGCTGGTGTTAGGCGGGCACGGGTGCTGGGATTGGTCTAATGGATTCAGGCACTCAGCGGTGTCCTAAGAAGTCACGCACGACAAATACCAGGGTCAAGACTGTCAGATGTGTGCTGGCCCGCAGTGGATACCATGCTGCCCAGCAAGCATGGCTAACAAACAGCGCAGTGCTTGCTAGCTTACAACATGACCAGACAGCTGACAGGTGCCACCAAGCGGCACACAGCAAACAAGCAAACACATAAGTGTACATTTGAATTGGGACGAAATGGGTTGCTTAACAAGTCTTGGCTGTAGCACTTAGGAGGCTGAGGCAGGAGGATCGCTGCGACTTCATGATCAGCCTGGGCTACAAAGTCAGTTCAAAGCCAGCCTGAACTGCATAGCGAGACCCTGTCTCAAAAAGACAAAAAAAGAAAAAAAAAAGTCTTGTCTGTGAGTGAGCGAGTGTGTCATATGGGGGTGTGTATGGTGGGGCTCCATAAATGCTTGAGAAAAGGCAATTGACACAAAAGTAGTATTCAGTACACCTTTGGTGACCACACGGGGTCCTCTGTAAATATAATTATAAACCAAAACAAGGGCCGGGAGTTTGGCCTGCTTGTCAGGCTGGAGGTTGTGAGTTCTATCCCTGGTACCGACAAAAACAACAATAACAACAACAATGACAAAAAAACACAAAAACAAACAAGCAAAAGCCAAGTATGGTGGCGCAGGCCTATAACTGGGGAAGCTGAGACAGGAGAATCACCATGAGTTCGAGGCCAGCCTGGGCTAGGTAGTGACAGCCTGTCTCAAAAAAACAAAAAACAAAAACAAAAACAAAAAAACACAATCCATGTAAGCACGCAATAAGTGCTTTTTTCTTTGGGGTCCCAGGGGTGGAACACTAGGCTGCATCCCCAACCTTTTGTATTTTTTATTTTGACTTGGGGGTCTTGCTAAGTTGCCCAGGCTGGGCTTCATCTTGGGAGCCTCCTATCTCAGCTTCCTAGGGCGCTGGGATTACAGGCGTGCACCCCTGGGTCAAGCCTGCCATCGACGCTTCACGAGGGTTTGTTAATGTGGCCTCAAACACAGGCTCTCAGGAGGGTGCTGATACACAGTAGTTCTCATAGGATTTAGTGAAGGATTTAGGATTTCCACAGCCACAGCCCCTGGTCCCCTCACCTCTCCAGGGGGGACCCCCAGGCACAGGCGGTCCACAGCTGGTGCCCTTTGCCCACGGTATACCTGAAAGGGACACAGGTCGCTGAGAAAGGAAGGGGGCCAGAGGGGGCCCCAGCCCAGCTCTCTGACCAGCTGTATCTACCTTCGTCAGGTCCCTGAGCACCAGCAGGTCTCCCTGGGTGGCGCCTTTGGTCACCCTCTCTCGTTCCTGGGCCACGTCCTCGTCCTCCTTGCCCAGGGGTGGCAGCGGCCCCAGCTTTGGGCTAAAGGATAAGTAACATGAGTGCGCTATAACCAGGTAGGTCCCTGGCCCCTGCCACCCTTCCCTGGTCCCCACTGACTGTGGTAGGAGGCGGCTTCGGTGCTGCAGCAAAAGCGTGAAGAGGAGGAAGAGGGGTCCCTGTACCGTCATGGCCAAGAGGTTCTTACCAACCACCTCCCAGCGCAGGGGCGACTGGAACTGGCTGTCTCCTGTGGGAACAGGAAGGGAGGTCCTTGGAGGACTTGGGGTCTGATACCCTCTCCAGTTCCCCCTGGATTCTTAGGAGAAAAAGGACCCAATTCTGGATAGGCTGCTCAGCTGGGCTCTAATTTGCATAGAACATACACATACGGCCGGGTGTGGTGCTCATGCCTGTAATGCCAGCACTTGGGAGGCCGAGGCAAGAGGATCATAATGACTTTGAGGCCAGCCTGGGCTACATAAAACAAGTTCAAGTCCAGCTTAAATAACATAGTGAGACTTTGTCTCAAAACTCAAAAAACAAACAAACAAAAAACCCACACCCAGATATAACACCTCCCTTATTTAGATCACTTGTGATGTGACTCAGGACAGAGTCAGCTTTTACAACTGCATGTTGCAGTTTGTACCTCTGAATTAGCCCAGTCTTTGGGATGTCTAAAGTGCTTATTTCTCACCCTGGGGCAATATGCTCTCCTATGCCCCTGATCCTCACCCCACCAGACAGGAAGTCCTTACCCAAGCGCTGGAAGGCATCGGCCATGGCCTGGTTCCGCACCATGTCAATGAGTCCTCGGCCCAGGCAGAAATGGGGAAAGATCAGGAAGACCCGTTTTAAGATTCGGCTCACATCCTGGAGGTTCTGCTCAGGAGGTCAGAAGAAGACGTGGTTCAGAGAGCTGAGGCCTCAAACCCATCCCAAGCCCTGACACCTCACAGAGCCTCACCTGGTCAGATAAGAGCTCAAGGACAAAGGTGGCCATGCTGCCATTAATGCCAATAAAGAGGTTAATACAGGTGAGCACCACGTAGGCTGTGCTGGGCACAGAGAAGAAGAAGGAGGCTGGGTACATGAGTGGTGTGATCGACCAGCTGTGGGGATGACAAGGGCCACAGGTGACTAAACTCAGGCTGGGCTCAAACTTGAGATGTTCCTGCCTTAGCTTCCCAGAGTGGTGAGATTACAGGCATCAGTGGGCTTGGCTCATGATGAGCTTTTAAGGCCACATCAATGCACCACTGAGATTGTGCACCTGGGATCAGCTCCAGTCTCCCAGGAGCTGCAGTGAAGTCCCATCTCCCTCCCCAGCAGCCGGCAGGGCCCTCACCCATACAGCAGCAGCAACAGCAGAAGTGCAGGCAGGTTCTCAGGGGCCACATAGGCCTTCTGCTGGAAGGCCAGGAAGATCAGGACCACAATGCATGCTGCCACCAAGTAGTTACACTACAGTGGAGATGGGAGACACGTTTTGGTAAGAAAGGACAGTGGATCCCCGTCTTCGGCTGTGTGCTCCATCCCAACCCCTCTGCTGTGTTTTTTTTGTTTTGTTTTGTTTTTTTCAGTATTGAGGCTCAAACCCAGAGCCCTCACACTGAACTACATCCCCAGACCTTTTTATTTTTTATTTTGAAACAGGGTCTCACTAAGTTACTAAGTCGTCCGGGCTGGGCTAGAATTTAGGATCCTCCTGCCTCAGTTTCCCAAGGAGCTGGGACGAGAGGCATGCAGCAACACACCCAGCTTCAACATCCCTGGCTTTTTTGGGAGGGGATGTATGAGGTCTCTCTCCACCCCGAAGACCTCACCCATGCCCTTCCCAGAAGGCCCCACCCGTACCATGTCCCAGAGGAAGTTGCCCAGCCAGTAGAGGGTCGGGGACAGGCCCCCTATGAGCTGCAGGTGCTTGGCACGAGAGACGCGCTCCTCAATGAGGACCAGGATGAAGCTCGCTGGGACGAAGGACATGGCAAAGACCACGCAGATGGAGACCAGGACATCCACCGAGGAGGCCATGCTGGGAACAAGGGTGCCCGTTCATATGGCCAGCATGTGGCAGAACTCAAATCCGGCCCTGCCACCCAACACAGCAGGGACACTGAAGCGGGGGTGGGCACATGGGACCGAGACTCACAGCGCAGCCTCCGAGAGTTGCTCCTTGGTCAGGTTCAGGGGGTGGTTGAGTGTGATGATGCTGTGGGCATGGCGTGCTGGGCCCACGGGCAGTTGGGCACGTAGGAGTGCGTTGTTGGCTCGGTTGACAAAGGCCACCATGGCGTGCCAGCCTTTGTTGTTGAACCAGATCTGAAAGCAGTCACGGTCACGGGGTCAAGCTTTCAGGGTAAACGTGGTGGAGGTGGGGGCACCAATCTGCACCCAGTTCCCACCTTGAGGCTGTTCTGAGAATCCAGGCCAAGCGCCCATGCGGTGAGGTTGTTCAGGACACGGTCCAGGGCCCCGCCACGCTCGGGGCTCAGCAGCACCCGCAGCTCCTCCAGCGAGCGGCCCAGCTCTTGGCCCGAGGGCAGGCCGGGGTCACGGCCCCCCAGTGAGAAACCCCCGTACCTGGGCAGTGGTGGGGGTAGCAACTGAGGAATGAGGAGCCAGGGGAAGGCAGAGGGTGTGGGACAGGGGCCGGGACAGGGGACCCCAGGCCAGGACCCCCTCACCTGATCTCATTCACCCACTTCTTGGTCTTCAGGCTGTGGGAGGGACAGATGGACAGAAAGACAGGGACAGGGAGAGACGGAGATTCTTGAGAATTAAGAGCAAGATGCAAACACAGAGTGGGGGGCCCTGGCTGGCATCCAACCCATCTGGTACCCAAGCTGCTCTCCCCAGCCAGGTATGCTGAAGTATGCCTGTCATCCCAGCGCTCTAGGAGGCTGAGGCAGGAAGATCTCAAGTTTGAGTCAGACCGAGGCAGTTTAGTGACACAGCAAGACCCTGTGTCCAAATCAAAAATAAATAGGGTTGGGGATGTAGCTCAGCGTGAAGGCCCCAGGTTTGACCCCCAGTACTGCTCACCCCTGGCGCACCAGCCGCGGGTAGGTCTTGACCAGGAAGTCAGACAGGTTCCTGCCGGTCAGGTTCTGCACCACCTCCCCCGAGCTGCCCAGGGCCTGGGGTGGCGGGGGTCCCCCAGCTGCAGCGGGGCACTCAGGCAGCAGGCGGCGGGCACCAGGCTGGCTGCACTGGCAGGCCGGAGACGGGGACCCTGGTGTCCAGTTGCCCCTGGCCAAGATCTTAGCCACATCGCGGGGAACCTCAGGGACCGAGAAGTGGCACGCGGGGCCCTGCAGACACTCGGCGGCCCTGTGGGAATGGAGGCAGGGTTAGCGGGGATCCTGGACACCCCAGGAAAGCGGCCAGAGCCCAGGTGGGAAACCAAGGCAGGGAGGGTGGGCGCACCAGGTGGAGCCGTTGTGGACTTCCGGCTGCTCCAGGCCGGCCTCCTCCAGCAGCGCCTCGAGCAGGCGGGCCCGGTCTGGGTCCCCTGGGGCGTCGTCACTGTGGGGGGGTGCAGTGTGTAGTCAGGGCTTTGCCCTAGGCCCCCTGCCCTTCCCCCACTCACCTTCTGTCCCCTGCGCCCACCTGAAGAAAGACACCTGGGGGCCGTACATGGCCGGTCGGAGTCGCAGTGCTGGGTAGTGGCCAAAAGGAGGTACGATGAGGCTGAACACCAGAGCCAGGCCCACGAAGAGGCCGGGGAGTACGATCTGGAGGGACAGCTCGTCAGCGGCCCCCGCCACCCCACCGCTTCCCTGCTCCTGCTCTAGAACCCTCCATGGCTCCCCAGTGGCTTCGGTGAGTACGCATGGGCCTAAACTGCTGAATGAAGCCACTGAGTGGACAGCTGGGGTGGAGGCCACACCCAGGGACCCCTGACCCAAGCACCCCCACCCTGATGCCGGCTGGGTCCCCTCACCTGTGCGAACAGGCCACGGCGGCTACGCCGAGCGAGCAGAAAGCGCTTGAGAAGCAGGGCCCGGAGCTGCTGGTGGGTCAGCGCCCAGCCCTGGACCCGGCCTGCGATGTCTGGCCCAGGACCCTGCAGGGCCTGTGTCTCGGAGGCCAGCCCGGCTGTGGGGGATGGGAGCATCAGAGCCCAGGCCGTGGGGGCCACGGGGGTCATGGTGGGCAAGGGCGGGACTCACCGGGCTCTCCGTTCCCTAGGGCCGACTCCTCGGGCAGTATGGGGAGCCGTGGGGTGGTGGTGGGCACGTGTGGCCAGGAGGCACCATCTGTGGGGTCAACAGGGGTCACAGGCAGTGGTCAGTAGTCAGCCAGGGTCAAGGTCAAGGGTCAGAGGCAAAGGGTTATGCACTGGGTGCGGACTCAACTGGGGATGGAGACTCGGCCCGAGGTCGGATCCGGCTCTGGACCAGGGTCTGGGTTCAAGGGTCGGGAAGCTGTGGTGACTCCCGCCAGTTCTGGGTCCGGGCTGTTGTCTTCTACTACCTTCAGGAAAATCTGGGGAGACAAACAGAGAGCTAAGAGCCTGGGGACCCTCGTCTACTTCAGTCCCCCAGTCCCCCTCCCGACTCTGACCTATGACAGCCCCACTGTCCATAAGCAAACTCCTATTCATGCTTCAAAGCCCCATCTCCTCTAGGCCTCCCTTGCTCACCCCAGCAGACCCACACCAGCCTCTCCCACACCCCCCCTCACACCTCCTCCAGGCTGGTGTCAGAGATCCCGTAGCCGGCGAGCCGCAGTGCCCCCAACTGCCTGTCTAGCTCCTGGAAGAGTCCTGCAAAGCTGCCGTCGTGGGCGCCCCCATAGGGCATCGCCAGCACCAGCTCGTGGGGCAGCTCCTCCACCAGCCGTGCCCCTGGCACCCAGTGCTGCACCAGGCTCAGGAGCTGGGCTGCATCTGGGAGGAGCAGGGCCTGCGAGGTCCCCAAACCTGATCCTGCAGGCAAAGGTCAGGGTCAGCTTTGCTTTCTGGTTCACCCAGTTTTTGTTTCTGTCCTTGTTTTTATTTTTGTTTTTGTAGCAAAAGGGGTAGGACACAGGGTTCCACACTGAGTCCCAACCCCAGCCCCTTGGATTTCTTATTTTGACACAGTGTTGCTCTAAGTCACTAGTTACCCTGGAGAGCCTCCTGCCTCAGCCTCCCAGAGTACTGGAATTACAAGACAGTAATGGTAGGCATCAGAGTTGGACAGAGTCATTGTTTTGATGTATCCCAAGGTTGGAGATCAGAGGTCCACTCTGGGGTCCCCGGAATATTTGCTTGTGTGTGTGTCTTTTCTTTTCTTTTCTTTTTTTTTTTTTTTTTTTTTTTTTGAGACAGCATCTTGTTATC
This sequence comes from Dasyprocta punctata, assembly GCA_004363535.1. NCBI lineage: Eukaryota > Metazoa > Chordata > Mammalia > Rodentia > Dasyproctidae > Dasyprocta > Dasyprocta punctata. The sequence goes on from RJWM01015280.1 coordinate 34,313, forward strand.
TGGCCTAGGCTGGCCTTAAACTCATGACCACCCTCCTGCCTCAGCCTCCCAAGTGCTGGAATCACAGGCATGCATGTGCCAGCACGCCTGGCCCTTGGGGGCCACACCGCCCACCACCCCTCCTTTGGGAGGCCCAGGCCAGCTCCCACCTGCGGTGCTGTCCAGGCCGCCCGCCTCGTGCTCCTGTCCGGTGTCCAGCCCGTCCTTCCAGTGACTGTCACCCTGTAGGCAGGGACTGCGGTCGGCATGGCAACCAGGCTGGACCTAGCAGTGGGGGTCAGGGCTGCCGAGTCCTCACCTTCTCCCTGGCAGCCGGGCACGGTGGACTCTTCACCAGCGTCAGGTAGTAGCCAGAGCCCAAGTGGCGACGCAGAAAGAGTGGGGAGCCAGAGCAGCACAGGCGACCAGCCGCCACCATCGCCACCCGGTCTCCCAGTAGCTCAGCCTCATCCAAGTGGTGGGTGGAGAGGATCAGTGTGCGACCTGGGCGTGGGAACCCAACCCACATGAACCGTCTCAGGACACCAGGGCTTTCCCCAAGCTGTGGTTTCCACTATGGAATTTCCTACCTCAGCTGGCCAACTCCTACTCATCCCTCAAAACCCTACCCCAGCATTGCCTTGCCAGAAGTTTTTTCTGGATGCCCAGAAGCAGAATCCAGGGGGAACCTCAGCCTGCCCCAAGCTCTCACCTTCTCGGTATTTAAGTAGCAGCTCCCAAATGCCACGACGGGAAGCTGGGTCCACACCGGCTGTGGGTTCGTCCAGGATAACGACACGGGAGCCGCCCACAAAGGCAATGGCCACTGATAGCTTCCGCTGCATCCCACCTTAGGGGGACAGGGGGACCTCAGTCGCCTCCGCCCACCCACGCAGACGTCAGTGCCCGGATCTGTCTTCGTTTCTTCCCCATCCTCCGGCGAGCTCACCAGAGAGGTGGCGCGTCTGCGTACACCGCTTGGGGACGAGCCCGACGTCCCGCAGCAGCCGGTCCTGCTCGGGGCCCACGGCGGCTGCGCTCAGCCCCTTGAGCCGGCCATAGAACCACACGTGCTCTTCCACTGTCAGCCTGCAGCCGGGAGAAGGGCGGAGGCCATCGCGGTGGGCGGGGCCTCAGGGAGCCCCACCCCCCGGCACCAGTACCCACATGTCGAACAGGACGTTGTGCTGCGGGCAAACGCCCAGGTGAGGCCGCACGGCCGCCATGCCGGACCGGACATCGTGCCCCAGGACGAAGGCTGAGCCGCCGCTGGGCGGGAAGAGGCCACTCAGGATGGACCTGGGGGTGCAGGGGTCTCAGAGAAGCCCCGTTCATAGGGTGCCCTCTGTATGCCCACCCCCCTCAAAGGTGTGTTTTGTCTTTTTTGTTTGAGACAGAGTCTTTCTATGTAGCCCAGGCTGGTTGCAACCTCATGGCAATCCTCCTGCCTCAGCCTCCAGAGTGCTGGGGTTACAGGTGTGAGCTACCACACTTGGTCTCCAAAGGGGTGTTATGTCCCCATTTTATAGAGAGGGATCTGAGGCTGAGAAAATACTTTATCCCTGCCCTCTGTATGCCCAAAGTGAAATGGGGCTGCCACCCCCTCACTGCATCCCAGAACCCAGGGCCTTCACGCTGAGCTCGGTCCCCAGTCCTTCCTTAAATCCTGAGACAGGGACTTGCTAAGTTGTTCTGCTACCCAGGCTGGGCTGGAACTTTTGATCTTCCTGCCTCAGCCTCTGAGAGTGCTGGGATGACAGGCGTACGTCATCACATGCCCAGGTTACACCCCAGCACCTTCTGGCCCCAGATGTGTTCCCCACTGGACAGATGGGGAAACTGAGTCCAGGGGAGGGAGTGGTAAATCTGGTGACTCACAGCGTGGTGGTCTTGCCTGCGCCATTGTGGCCCAGAAAGGCAGTGATGTGGCCTTGGTAGAAATCCAGGCTGAGCCCGCGCAGGGCTGGTTGTGGGCAACCTGGGAAGCGCTTCTCCAGGCCCCGGATGGAGACTCCGGGGCACAGGCCAGGAGGTGCCCCTTCTACCAGCACTGCAGGAAGAGGCAGAGTCAGTGGGGGGGGGGGTGAGGGGCACCCTGGGGGTCCCTCAGAACTGGAGTTGGGTCAGGCTGGAGTCTGTAGGAGTTAGGGAACAGCCAGGTAAGGTGATGGTTACCCGCAACCCAGCACTCTGGGAGGCTGAGGCAGGAGGATCTCAAGTTTGAGCTCAGCTTGGAAAATGGAGCAATTTAGTGAGACTATGTCTTAAACAAAAAATACACAAAGAACTGGGTGTGTAGCTTAGTGTCAAGGCACTGGGTTCAATTCCCAGTATTACAGTTTGAAAATAAAGAGTTAGGGGAACCCCAGGGGGCTGCAGTCTGAACTGGGGTGCCAGGGGAGGGTGGGGAACGACTAGACTATGGGGAAACTGGATTGTTTGAAGATGAGTGGGACTGGAGAATCCAAAAAGGAAAGGAGCTGGTTAGGTTTGTGGGGGCCTCACCTTTTGGGTCCTGCGGGTCAGGGGCTGGAGCAGGACCCTTGGGGGGTGCGGGGCCACACCAGTAGCTCCTCCGAAAGGGGAAATTCCACGGCTCAGGGATCCCGTATTGGCCTGAGGAGAAGCAAGGGGGTGCCTGTGTCTAGCCACCTCCTAGAAGCCGGACAGTCAGGTGGGCGGGGTTTGGGGGGGTCGCTGCTTCAGGCCCCACCCCCAGCCCCTGAGAGACAGCCGCCTCCTGTCTCAGCCTCCCAGAATGCTAAGGATTACAGGTGTGCGCCACTACCCCGGTCTAGGCACAGTCTCTGGCGCAGGCGCACCACAGTCCCGCCCCTAGACGATACCTAACCTGGAGGGGTGGTCCAAGGACCAGAAGTCCCCTGGTGCCCTGTCGCGTCCCTGCCCAGGGCCCCACCCCCTAGGCCCACCTGGGCACACGGCCTCCAAGTACCAGATGGCGAGGGCGTAGAGCGCAGCGTCCAGCAGCAGGAGGCCGGAGACCTGCGCTAGGCTGAAGACGTCGGCCGCGGGCGCGCGCCCCAGGTTGTGCCACTGCGCGCCCTCGCCCTGTTCCTCCAGCAGCGCCAAGCTCTCGCACCCGAAGCCGAAGGCCACGGGAGACAGCAGACTCTGCAGTGTACGGCGGGCGGGTCAGCAGGCGGCCGTGGCCAGGAACGCGTCCTCCCCCCACGCCACCCCAACCCGGCCAGGCCCTCACCGCGACCACGCGGCCCCCCGCGGGGAGCAGTTCCCGCCAGGCCGCGCACAGCACGTAGGGCAGGTAGAAAGCGAAGTAGGCCAGGCCTCCGCAGGCGGCGGCCAGGTTGGCGCGGGAGAAGAAGGCGCTCAGCAGGAAACTCTGCACCACGGTGGCCACCGCGAAGGTCGTCAAGAAGAGGAGCAGCACGGCCGGGTGGCTGTAGGGGAGGATGTCCCCCAGCTGTGGGGTGGGGGCAGAGGGGAGCTCAGGGCTCTGGCCGGGCCCCCCGGGCCCCTGCACCGCCGCCGCCGCCGCCGCCGCCGAGGAGGAGGCAGAGGCGCGCACCTTGAGCACCAGCACCAGCAGCGCGGCGCTGAGCACGAAGGGCGCGAGGCAGCTGAGGAACCAGCCCAGCCACAGCACGGCGCGGCCCAGCCCCATGGCGCGCATCGTGTCGCGCAGCCGCGTCTCCTTCTCTCGCACCACGGCCTTCACGGTCAGCGCCACCGAGTAGATCCAGGCCAGCGTCAGGAAGAGCGGCAACGAGCGGCTCAGCACCCGCAGGAAGCTGGGGGGAGGGAGGGGAAGGGGAACGGGGATGCGGATGGGAACCCCGCGCCCCCTGCCCGCCCGCTCCGCTCCGAGGGTCCCCCGCCTCTGAGCCCGCTGCAGCCTCGGGGGTCCAGGCCTCAGCACAGGCCAGCTTTCCCTCTGCGCCCCAAGATCCTCCTCGAGGGCCCCTGACCCCACCCCCTGCTGGGGGTCACACGGACACGCGGCCTTGACTTCCCCTAAGCTTCGGGACAGGGGTCTGGCGCTGAGGGGGACGGGCGCGGGGCTCACACGTCGTCCACGTAGCACGGGTAGGGCATCTGCTGCAGGTAGAGGCCTGTGCGGGGGTCCGCACCGCTGAGCACGCGCACGGCCGCCCGCTCCACCAAGTCCTGCAGGTACACGAAGCCGCCCCACACATAGCGTAGGTCCGAAAGGGGGTCTGCGGCCGGGCCCGGGTCCCAAAACCTGTGGCGAGGCATGGCGGTCAGTGGTAGAGAAGAACTGGGAAGTGCTTGTCCGTCACTGCCTTGGAAACAAGGTCTTACTGTTCGGTTCAGGCTCGCCTTGGGCTCGCTTTGTAGCCCAGGCTGGTCTCGACCTTGCAACGACCTTCCTGCCTCAGCCTTCTGAGTGCTGGAATGACAGGTGTGCGCCAACACACCTGGCTTTAGTGCTCTTTATTAGGCGGTCTCAATATTGTACCTGGCCTGACTCTACAACCCCTCCAGAGACCCATTTTCCTTTTAAACCCCAGGCTGCCAGGCCATGCCCTTCGATACTCTAATTGGTCTATGGCGCTCTGGGCCCTGCCTACCATTAGAACATGGGCAGGTTCTGCCCATCGTGGCACCCAATAGGCTGAACCCCTCGGCCTGCCCCCACTGCCCTCCACCTATAAGCCCTGTAGGAGGGCCTTGACCCTCCCCTCAAAGGCATAGGTCACGCCCATCACGAGCCTGATTGGGCTAAGATTCCCAGGGCAGCACCGAGGCTCCGCCCATCAATTTCCAATAGGCTGAATAGCCTGGCCAATCACCACGCTCTTTACCCGGCCCCGCCCCACCAAGCTCACTTGTCCATGATCTTATTGGTCCTGGTGACGTCATCGATGTCCATGCGAATCTTGACTCGCAAGTGTCCAGGACTCGGTCCTGACACCGACATTTCTGCAGGGTCGGGGGCGTCCTCTGGCCCCAGAAAGACGATGCCGGCCCAGAGGCGGCGCTCAGCCAGCAGCTGAAGGGCCCGGGACACCAGGGCGGCCTCCGAGGGTGTGGCTTCCAGCTTGTCCAGAGACACGCACTGCGAGGAACCCAAACCTGTCCCCTCAGGGCCTCCACGGGACAAGGCCGCCTCTCCCCTTTGGGTCCCTGGAGCCGAGCTACCCTCCACGCTCCGATCGCCAGGTTGGACCCTGCTCCTCTCCAGGTCCTCACCTCCATCACGCCACCCAGCGCGTGCACCACGCGGTCCACATCTGCGTGCGCCTCCCGCCAGCTGTAGCCGCCCCTGCTGGGGTCCAGGAAAGATCGAAGGGCCTCTGCCCCCGCCCGGCCTCCAGGTCCCGGCCGCTTCAGTCTTTTCTCCTGCGCCTGCAGGAGACTCTGGGGGAGGTGTCAGGTGAGGCGGGTCTCTGGCGCCGGACCACAGGAGGGCCCCCCCACCCCGCACTGCCTATTCCCGCCTCCCCCTGCCCTGCCTCCACCCCAGCCCTACCTGCAGCATGGCCACATTCGCACTGTTGTTCAGAAAATCAAAGAGCTGAGGTCCCAGCACACCCCAGACCTCCTGGATGTCTCTCAACAGGGCCAGCTCCTCGAAGGTCTGGTTCACCTGCAGGAAAGGGTCTAAGATCTGTGCAGCGTGCACGCATCCCCCACCACCCTGCCCTCTGTGGGGCCTGGCCACTTTCCCTGGCTCCTCCACCTGTTTTTGTTTTGTTTTGTTTCGTTTTTGGCACCGGGGGTTGAACTCATAGCCTCCAAGCCTGCCAGACAGGCGCTTAAGCCACTGAACCAAACTCCTGGCCGTAGTTTGGTTTTTTTTTTTTTGTTTTTTTTGAGGCAGGGTTGCACTATGTAGCTCAGGCTGGCCTTGCGCTCACATTGTAGCCCAAGCCGGCCTCAAACTCACAACGCTCCTCCTAACTCAGCCTCCCAAGTGCTGGGATTAAAGGCCTGCGTCACCACGCCCGGCTGTTTGTTTTGTTTTATTGTGACTGGATGTTGAACCCAGGACTTTTGCACTGAACTACATTCCTGGTCTTTTTATTATCACTAAATTTTATTTTTTATTTTTTTCCCCAGGCCTTTGTATATGCTTTATTATTTATTTATTTATTTGGTTTTTTTGAGACAGGGTCTCGCTATGCAGTTCAGGCTGGTCTTGAACTCACTTTGCAGCCCAGACTAGCCTCGAACTCACAGCAATCCTCCTGCCTCAGCCTCCCAAGTGCTGAGATTATAGATGTGCACCACCCCACCTGGCTCTATATGCTTTATTTTTCAGAGACAGGGTCTCACTAAGTTGCCTAGTTGCCCAGGCTGGGCTCAAACTTGTGATCCTCTTGCCTCAAGCTCTCCAAGTGCTGGAATAACTCCTACCTCTTGGGCCACCCTCACCTGCGCCATGATCTGCCGGGTGAAATTCGTGTCAGGGGCAAAGAGCAGCTTCCCAAGGACCAGCGGCTTCAGGCGTCTCCAGAGCAGGCGGGACAGTGGGTGGTCACCCAGAGAGCCCATCAGCTCTAAGCAGGCAGGGCCTGGGGTGTGGATGCCATGAGCTCTGGCTCCACACCCACCACCCCACTTCCCAGGTGGGGAAACCGAGGCCCATCACTCACTCAGGCTATGGTCTGGCAGGTCTGATGCCTGCTCCGTCCCCACCAGCTCCTTCAAGTCTCCGTTCTCGTACCAGTTGAGGGAGAGGCCCCCGGGGGTGCTGGGCCCCTTGGCACTGCACAGGGCTTCAGACACCAGCTCCAGGGTGCCACTTGTGCCCCGGGGTCTCTGCAGCAGAGCCCGGAGCTCTGCCAGGCTGGGCAGCGCCAGGAGCTGAGGAGAGGTCGTCAGAGGGCGCTGGCAATCTTCCTGCCACTGAAGCCACCACCAAACCCTGACCAGGGCGAGGACCCCACTGAGCACCCCTACTCCTAATCCCGGCTTTTGCTCCAAGTGCCTAGAAAACCTGACTTAAGGGGTGGCCTGTCCTAATTGCTTTCTGGTTGAGCTTGACCCCGAGTGGAATTTCTTTTCTTTTCTTTTCCGTACTGGGCATTGAACTCATTTGCAATGAGCTCTATCCGCAGCCCTTTTTATTCTTTTTATTTTGAGACAGCGTCTCTCTAGGTTGTCCCAGTTGGGCCAGAACTTGAGATCCTCCTGCCTCAGCCTCTCAGACTACTGAGATGACAGACAAGTGCCACTATACCCAGGTCGAGGGGAAAGTCTCACCTCCTGGGCCAGGTCCCCAGCAGCCTCCACAAAGCTGCCCATGGACTCCTGCGCTTGACTCAGAAGGGACCTCAGGGATTCCTGGGGAGAAGATGTCAAGATTGACAAGTTCCTTGTCTCCTGAGAACAAGCACTCTGCTAAATTTCCACCATGCTATCTTCGTGCCCATTTTACAAAAGTGAAAACTGAGGCTCTGAGAGGTGCGAGGACCCACTCAAGGCCACACACTGGCTGGAGGCTTTGTCACCATGCCAGACACTCCCTGTCCAGGCACAGGATGAGGAATGTCCCTGTGGGTCTTGGAACCTGGCATCAGGGGCTCCCGAGAGCAGCTGGTCCCGCGGCCCTGCTCACCCCTTGCAGAAGTGTCCCCAGGAGCTCAGTGGTCAGCGAAGGTCGCTCCAGCAGGTCATCCTGCCGAGGCCGGGCTGTGGGCCGAATGCACAGAGCGGGGCCATGCAAAGCTTAGCCAGAGATGTCCCCGCTCCACGGTCCCCACCGCGCAGCAGGGTGGGTGGGAGACCTCAGTCGTCTCACCTGCGCTGCGGGCAGCTCTGAGCATGGGCATCAGTGCACCCAGGCTGGCCAGCGTCCTGCGGGCGCTGGGCCCTCCCAATACAGTGCGGGCGTCTGCTAGGAGCCGGGACACGCTGGGGACAGAGACAAGGCAACAGGCTCAGCGCCCCACACCACCGACCCGGTCCCCAGCCAGCCGCAGTACTCTCGTCCTTACAGGGACTCATTGAAGTTGCTCAGGAAACCCGGCTCCTCCCCCGGCGTGGGCTTCGGGAAGCAGGAGTTGTTCACATTACAGACGAGACCCTGGAGCCAGGAGACGGTGCCCGCGGACGGCAGCGGCTTGTTGGGGAAGTGGCCTGCGGACAGATGCCGACTCTGTCCGAAGCCCCGCCTCGGCAGGCTGCCCACTGTCTGGCTTGCAAGCGGTCAGCCGTGGCGAGCTCAGCCCCAGGGGCGCGCACTACAGACGGGGGACCCTGCGGCCCCTTCCCCGCACACAAAGCCTTCGTGGGTCCTTACATTCATGCTGCTCCACTGGAGGGTGCGACTGACGGACGGCCACCAGGATGAGGAACAGAAAGAGAGGCCATAATAACTCGACCAGCAGCTGAACCTGGGGGGGCAGAATCGGCGGGAGATCGTGGGCATCATGGGGATCAGGCCCGTCCCACTGGGTCGCACCCCGGGGCATTACCGGCTGTCTCCTGCGATAGGTGAAATTCTTCCAAAGCAGCACCATCAGCTGGGTTCGGAAACCCATAGTGACACTGCAGCGGGAGACAGGACGGAGGGGTCAGTACAAGGGTCGTGCTGTGTGGCCGCAAGCAATCCCCTGCCCTTCTCTGAACTCATCCCTCTATCACACCGCAGGGTCCGGGAAGCTCTATCAGAGCCGGGTTTACTGTAAGCAGTTGATAAAGGATTCTCCTCCACCCATGCGGAGTCAACCAATGGGAACCCTGCCCGAAGCCGTTCGCGCAGCTGATTGGTTGCCAGAGCTGTCGCTCCCACAAAGGGATGCTAAAAGCCATCCCCGAATCTCAGAGGGCGGAGCCTCGGTTTAACGCTTCCGTCACCAGGTTCCACGCCCAAGTCCCACCCAGGGTTCCGGTCCAGTCTGGCGCCTCTCAACCCAGCCTCACCCCAGACTCAGGGAAGGGTTCAACAACAATAAACAGCAACGATTTTTTTTCAGCAACGAATATTTACCGGGCCGAACATGTCAACTGCCTGACTGGCAGTGCTTACTAAGACAATCGCTCCAGTTACAGAATAGGAAACTGAGGCTCAAGAAGGGACAAATCGGCTAGGCCTGATGGTGCAGGCCTGTGATCTTAGCACTCCGGGAGGCTGAGGCAGGAAGATTGCAAATTAGAACCCAGCCTGGACAATTTAGCAACTTAGAGACCATGTCTCCAAATAAATAAATAACAATATAAAAAGGGCTGGGAACGTAGTTCAGTGCCAAGGCCTTGGGTTCAATGCCCAGTACCAGGAAAGGTAGAGGCAAACCCAGACTCCCAGAGATCGATTCTGTCCCAGCTCAGCCCATCCCTTCATGCGTTATTGATCCCCCGAAATGACATCGGATCCAGGAAATGGGTCAGGAGACAGGGGCACAGCTAGACTCCTAGAGTCCCGGCATTGCCTTGGAACCAAACGAGAGTCTACTTTATTGTACAGATAACGAAACTGACGCCCAGAGGCAGTAAGCAACCAAGGTCAACTGCGCACGCGCGGAACGAGAACCTGGACCTGGCCTCCCCTCGCCCCGGGCCCCACCCCTCTCCGCGACCTCCACGCCAGGGCTCCTTCTTAGTGCGATTCAGGATCTGGGGTCACATGGGGGCTTCGGAGGTGCAGGCGGGCTCAGGCCTTTCGGGTGACCCAGATGCCACCTCTCCTCCTGAGCATTACTGATCAGTTCAGCGGACCCTCAAAACTAGCGGAAAGGAAAATAAGGGTGAGTTGAGACACAGCCAACATCCTTAATTTCCAGGCAACTGGCCTCAGGCCACCTCCAAACTCCACCTCCGCATGCTCAAGTCTCCCTCCTTCCTCCTTCTCTGGGTTCCTCTCACCGTTTGGCCCCCAGCTCCGGCCGCCTTCCCTCCGCCGGACAGCGGCCGGGGAGTGCGGCCCCTTTAAAAGGAGACCCCGGCCGGCTCGGTGTCCCCACCGCTGACCGCGCTTCACTACTAGGGGCCCGTGGCAGCGCCCCGCCCTTAGCCTCTGCTATTGGCCTCAACTCCTGTCACTCACAGAACGACCTAGTCCAGCGCGCCTGAGAAGGCGGAATTACCGCCAGTCACCTTGAGCCGGGTTTCTTAAAGGAGACACACACAGATTGCGGCGTCCTCTTCTGGTAGCAGCAGCGCGCTCATCTCGCCCCTCTAACCCGGGCCGCAGGACACCGCTTCTCAGATTGCATAGACATCGGTAATACTGCAGCCCGCCCCCCATAGGAGCCCCTGTCCCCCGGGGACCTAGAACCTAGCCAGAGTCAGATTCAAGGATACCATTTGCCCTCGATAATATGGGGGTTTGTGCAGTGGTGCACATCTGGAATCCTAGCACTCTGGGAGGCTGAGGCAGGAGGATGGCAAGTTTAAGCCCAAACTGGCTAATTTAGCAAAATGCAAAATTAAAAGGACTGGGGATGTAGCTTAATGGTAAGGCCCTAAATTCCATCCCCACTTCTGCAAAATTTAAAGGGGGAAGTGGCGTAGGACTATAATCCCAGCACTCAGGAGGCTGAGGCAGGAGAACTGCGACTAGATCAAGGCCTGCCTGGACTACATGGTCAGTTCAGGGTCATCTTGAACTACACAGACCCTGTCTCAAAACAAAACAAAACAAAACAAAACAAAACAAAACAAAAGTGGGGGTGTGTGTGGTTGTTTCTGACCTAAGTCTTTATTCTTTCATTCCTTCCACAAACATCCCTGGGGTCTTATACATTGGGCTTTGTGATGGCAGAAGGAGGGAAGGGAACCCCAGCATTCTAAGGTTAGAGTCTTGGGTGGTAATGGTTACAGAGTTTGCAGAAAACCAAATGGTTCCCCGCTCTGAGAAACGGGTACATTTCACAGGATCATGGTACAGATGAGGCTGCTGTGCGCAGACACAGCTCTGAGGGTCCCAGGAAGGGGGAAGAGTCAGGATGGGGCAGGTTCTCCATGGAGGAAGGTGGCTTTGTTCTTGGGGCTTTGAGCATGTATAGGAGTTCGCTGGGGAGACAAGATCAGCTAGAGGCCAGCAGGCACGTAGGGTGGAACCAGAGCTAACGGGGCAGGGAGAGTCTGAGGCCGGGCTTCCTTCCTAACCCTCTCCCCTTACCCAAGTCCTGGGTTTAAACCCAGACTCACCTTATGGCCTTGGGCCTCAGATTCCCCTGGGACCCCCAAGGCTGCTTCTCCTCCCAGAGCCTCCCCTGCAAAGGATCAAAGTAAAACCACCCCCCAAAACACACACCAGGGTCGAAAGGAGGTCCCCAAATCTCAGGCATTTTTTTTCTTAAAAATGGAAGGTTTTTATTGCTTTGGTCCACATTTATATTTCACATTATCTCACAGTCCAGGGGCCCCTGGCCAGGGGTCCAGGTCCAGTACTGGGCGGGGCAGTGAGGGCAGGGAACCGAGGGGTGAGCACAGCTGGTGTGGGGGGGTAAAATCCCGAGGGCCGAGGTGGGGGCGGGCTCAGGGCAGAGGCAGGCTTTGCCCCAGCTGCTCCCGACTTTATGGTCCTGCCCTCCCTCAGCTGCCCCCGCCCCGGGAAGGATCCGGGTGGGCCAGGCCCCCGAAGGCTCCTACATTTTAGGGCTGTGGCCTGGCCCTTTCTCAGGGGACCCATGTTATATCATCTCCTCCTCACCGTCTGCACCCCCACCCGCTTGCAAAAAGAAAGAAAGAAAGAGAAAGAAAGCTAGAAAGCTTGCTGTCTGTTTTCTTTCGTTAAAACAGCCTGAAACCTTTGTGGGTAAGGAAACCACAAGCCGATGGGGGGAGGAGGAAACAGGAAACCATTTGGGGCCAGGTTCCCCTGCCAGTCCTGTCTCCCCCATACAGCTCTGCCCAAAGCCTGCTGGGAAATCTGAGGTCTGGAACCCCGCCCCCACCCCACAGCACTTCAGAAAGGCCAACTCCTTCCCCACCCAGTGGCTCAGTCCTGCAAAGGTACAGAAAGAGGATGGGGGAGCCGGGTGTGGTGGCGCACACCTCAGTAGCCCAGTGCTCAGGAGGCTGAGGCAGGAGGATCATTGCAAATTGAAGGCCAGCCTGGGCTACAGAGTGAGTTTGTTCCAGCCTAAGATACATAGCGAGACCCTGTCTCAAAAAAAAAAAAAAAAGACCAAAAAATGAGGGAAAGAGCGCCCAGCCACCCTACCCCACCCAAGCCTGCACCACTGAAAACGTTACAAAGGAAAGAAAACAAGAAAACACAGAGAAACCAAAAACCAGGACGGAGGGGCGATGTGGGGGTCGGCGTGGCGCCTCAGCAGCCGGCCTCCTCCTGGTAGTAGGGCGGATACTCCGAGGAGTCCCCTGGGCCATCACCGGTCCCAGAGGAGACCCCGTCGGCCACTGGGCCCTGAGGGCAATACTTGGGGTCATAAATCTGGCGGCCCAGGCCAAACACCTGGCCACTCTGGTTGGCGCCCTGCGTGTACCCCATCTGCAGGGACATGGAGGAGTTGTCGCACTTGTCGGTCCCCAGCTTGGTGTCATAGATATGCCGCCGGGTCCCTGGAGCCGTCATGCCCACCTGGGGAAAGAGGAGAGGGATCAGCGCAGGGAGGCAGAGAAAAAGGGCTCCCATGGTTCTCAGGTGGTTTTCCCGGCTGCTGGAAAGCCAGATGCAAAAGCCCTATGGAGATTCGCCTGTCACCCCAGCACTCTGGGAAGCTGAGGCAGGAGGACCTCTGGTGTCTACTACAGCTTGGGCAACTCAGTGATATCAGTGACATCCTGCCTCAAAAAACAGACCAAAAAGTCCTGGAGTCTTTCCAGGACTTGCTTCAGACTCTGAGGTGTGGATCTTTGTTCCCCAGCGGCTCCTCTCCTCCTGACTTGAAACCTGACTGTTCCACTTTCTCCTTGCCTGCCAGGGAGCTCCTCGGCTGGAGCTCAGTCCTCCAGGGCAGCTGAAGGCTCCAATACCATCACATGGACATGGACACTCAACTTGGTGGAAAATCTGAAGATCCTGTGATTTTTTCTTATTGCTTCTTGTGCAGCACTAGGAATGGAACCCAAGGCCTCCACACTGAGCCACTTAACAGCCCACTTCTAATTTTGAAACAGGGCCTCGCTAAGTTGCCTAGGCTGGGCTTGAACATGGGATCTTCCTGCCTCAGCCTCCCAGTGTGCCGGGATGACAGACGTCTGCCCCCATAGCTGGCTTCCTAAGACCTTAAAATTGAGTAGAAATGAACAGAATCTCGAGCAACCATTTGGCTGGGGGAGACTGAGGCAGGGAGTGGCGCGGACACTTCCCCAGGGGGCCCCTCAGCGCCCACCTGGCTGGCGCACTTGTTGGTACCCATCTGGAGGCTGATGGTGGAGTGGTCCATGGGCGGCAGGATGTGGTTCTTGGGGTCGTAGAGGTGCCGCCGTGTGCCGTAGGCCGTCATGCCCGACTGGCTGGCACACTTGTTGGTACCCATCTAGGGGAGACACAGGAGGGGTCAGGCTGGCCCGCCAGGCCCCGGGGCCGCCCTGGGAAGACGCCAGGGGCCCGTGTCACGGCAGGGTCACCTGCAGCCCGATGACACACTGGCCGGCCTTCATGGTGGCGTCGTCGAAGTTCCGCTCCTGCTTCTCTGAGTACTTGACTCCGATGTCCACACCACTCTGTATCCCCTTCGTCTTGGCCTGGGGAAAAGAAGGGTGAGGAGGGTGGGGGCGTGGCTGGGACCCTCGATCCAGGCCTTGGCACTGTGGCCTGGGGCGGCCCATGGACGGATGCAGCCTCCGTGACAGGAGGAGACCCTCAAATTTGCAGTGGTCCCAGGTGGGAATGGTGGCGCCCACCTATAATTCCAGCACCCGGGAGGCTGAGGCAGGAGGATCACCAGGAGTTGGAGGCCAGCCTGGACTATGTAGCAAAATCGTCTCTCAAAAGAACCACAGGAAAAAAGAGAAAGGAGCCCTGCACGCTGACCCTCACCGTGCTGTGTGCCCCCGGGCCCAGGCTGTCCCCTCTGATCCTCACCTTTCCCGCCAGCGCGAGCAGAGACACCTGCACCTGTGTCATATTCCCGCTCTCGAACAGGTCGTTGGCCTCGAACAGGTCCACGGGGTTCATGCCATAGCTGACCATGGCCTTG
>RJWM01015281.1:0-48070 GCA_004363535.1 Dasyprocta punctata
CTGACTCTCCCAAGCCTGTTTCTGCTCCGCGAATGTCTGCTGCGGTGCGCGAGAGGATAGGGCCGCTGTGTGGTTAACCGTACAGGGCCGTCCGCCAAACCTCCTCTATCACCCCCAGGGCACCCACGCCTTTCTGCCACAGCCTTCCAGGAACCGTGCCTAATTAGGTGCAGTTCCGGTCTCAAAATGGCTGTCCCTCGCTCTCCCTCGGGGGTGGGGGGCTGGGGGTCCCCGGGTTCACTCACTCGCCCGCTCGTGACCACCTCGCTCCACGGTCGACCGTTGGCTCTATTGTCGCGCCACACCGCCGCAATTCTCCCGGCAACTCCACGCGTATCAAGAGCACCTGGATCGTACCTTCTCGGCTCGGCTCGGGTTGCAGCTCTAAGAGTGACAACATCAGCAATGAGAACTGTCCAAGATTTGATTGAAAATCAAGGAAAGAATTAGCACCCTGGAGAATCTGGCAGGGCATAAACAGGTGATAGGAAAGAGAAACTCTTTTCAGACCCTACAAGTCTCTTTTCTCTTGAACACTGAGAGAGAGAAATAAAGGCCCACTTTCTCAGAAATACAAGGGGAGTCACTTCAATCTCAGGATTAAAAGGTTTTCATCCTACAATTTGAAGAGTATAAAAGAAAAATAATTCCCCTACTTTTAAAGGCCATCAAGGGTTTCTGTTTCCAGATAAATGAAGGATGCACATTCCATACTATCTCTCCCACTGAGTGCAGCCGACATAGCCAGGACAGCACAGGAGGGGCAGCCATGTGAGAACTGTAAAGTGGGGTTGAGGGGCTGAAAAATATTAGAGTCAAAGTGTCCGAGAAATGGCAGTGAATCCACAATTTCTCTCTCGCTCTCCCCCAGTTGGGACACAAACAGTCTGAAACCCGAAGTGGCATCAGCAGAGAAATTGAGCACAGAGGAAAAGTCCTCTAGTTTTAGCTTAAGCTCCGGAAAGGTCCCTGAACAACAGAAAAGGAAGTACTCCTGCTGGACCGTGAGGTAGGCCCGCCACTCTTGAGCAACTGAAGCCCAGCCATGGCTGTAAGGCAGCACAGAATAAAAGCACACAACCGTACAAACACACACCAAAAGATCAGTTTTACTCTGTTATTTCCAAAAAGTCAGAGGACTGGGGGAAGTTGTTGGGGAATTTCCTACTGAGGAGTGTAAAGGAAAAATAATTCTTATTCACTCTCTTTACTTTCTGGTAAAAGACAATAGTTTGCTGGTTACTTGTAACCAGGCTGAATTATCCTACCAGACATATGCTAAACTGTCTAGTTGAATGTGTGTCTTAGTCATCTGAGCACATTACTGAAGGTGTACTCCAAGAATTACAGAAGAACTTCCAAAAAATTTGCCAGAATAAGAACTGCCAAGGGGGAAAAAAAAGACATGCAGAGCAGTCAGACTGTTATTCTTGGGAAACACAATTGCCAAACCAAACCCATCAATTACAAGATAACATATGAAGTCGGGATGATTTTCTTTCTTTCTTTTTTTTTTTTTTTTCATAGCAAGGGACTGGGGCATTTACCTAGTGCTCATTTAAGTACGTCAAACTGAATGTTGTATCTCTTGGGAAATAAAGCTCTTGGGTTTGGCTCCTCAATTCTGATTTCAAAGTTAATTTTGCCATTACAAAGACTGCAAAACTGGATGTCTTTTTAAATATACCGTGATCATTTAAAGAGTAGATTTGGATTTTGTTTTTGCTTTTTTTTAAGGTTCAAGAAAAACTCTTTGGTCATCCATACGGATTGGTAAAAATACACATGGATTATCTTCTCATGTATATAGTTTATTTACTGGAATAACACATAAAGTCTCAATGAAGGTAAGAATACATAAGTATCTACTGACTTGCTTTTAAAACGAAAAAACTCAACTGGAGGAAAAACATGTCCCTCAGAAAAACAAAATAAGATTAGTTTGAGTTATTATAGGTATGCACATAATAATAAAATTAATAGTGTACAATGAACTGAAATAAAGAGAAAAACAATTTCTGAACAAGTAGATAGAAAACACCCACACTCCCCAAAGCAGGGCTTCTTGGAACAGTTTGGTTTTCAGAGGAAACATCAGTGGAGAGCAGAAGCATCACTGGTTCAAGGAGCTGAGGAATTTTCCTAGGTAATGTGGTTCCTTCCTTAAACACACTGTCATCTCACTTCAGAGCTACCAGGAGTCCAGGCTTATCTCCTAAACTGTGAAACATCACAGCTCACGGCCTCCTCCTCTGTGTTGCTGCTTGGGATACAACAGGGGTGTACACACAGGCTCCTAAGTAGATAACCACGTGGCAGGACATGCTTGAGCTCCCCCACTGCCCTCACGACTGCGTGTTTAGGACGTGATGTCGGTGGACGTGGTGTTGTCCTAAGCAGGTGTTGGGTGCCTGGCAAGGCTTAGTAGTCTCCACAAACACAGTACTGTGTGTCCCTCAGAGCACTGCCTGGCTGGATGGTTTGAGGAACACAGGGAGGTTTTGTGCACCTAAAAAAGTAGTGATGGAGAAGAAAAATGCCCAAACTCAAAGCATCATTTATCCAAGGGAGTTCACATCAAACATCAGATGAGCATCCTTATTTCTAGCTGGCAATCCACCTTCCCATGGGAGGAGGAGAGCTGGCTGTAGCACCCACATGGCCACCTGTACCTTTCAAGAAAAAAGGAGCAGTTCATTCTAAACAGTTAATCTGTGAATTCACAGCCAACACCCACATATTCACCAACAGTCCTCCCTAAATATATGGCCTTCTTTTTTTGGAGGCTCAGGGAATTTAACCCATGGCCTTAACACCGAGCTACATTCCTAATGCTTTTCTTATTGTTTATTTTGAGAGAGGGTCTCATTAAGTCACCAAGCTGCCCAGGCTAGGTTTGAACTTACAATCCTCCTGCCTCAGCCTTTTTGGGACTTCAGGTGTGGACCACCACATTTAGCACCTTCTTCTTTTTCTTCTTCTTCTTCTTTTTTTTTTTTTTTTTTTTTTTTTTTTTTTTTTTTTTTTTTTTTTTTTTTTTTTTTTTTTTTTTTTTTTTTTTTTTTTTTTTTTTTTTTTTTTTTTTTTTTTTTTTTTTTTTTTTTTTTTTTTTTTTTTTTTTTTTGTACCAGGGATTGAACTCACAACCTCGTGCCTGCCAGGCAGGTGCTTAGGCCACTGAGCTAAATCCCTAGCTCCTTCGCCTTGATTGCTGACTAAATCACGGTTTTTTAAATAAGCGAGTGATTGGTTAAATTAAAAATAGCGGTAAACCTAACAAAAATAATCAGTTAGCAAAACGCAAAATTATCAGCAACTAGAAGTCTCAATACGACCTGCTCCCCACTGTTTGCTTGGTGTCCTGAGTTTGGTAGAACTCAAGCGGTGGAGGAGATGCCTTCACTGTTGGGAGGTGTGCTCATCTCCTTGTCTCAGTGCCCTGCACCGGCTTCACCTGTGTCCTGTACAGTTGAAACTACCTCCTTTTTCTGTGCAAAGTGCTGGATGTAATTTTGACCCTAAGAATACCCAAAGGCTGCTCTCACTGACCTCCTGTACAAACAATGAAGTTGAACCTGCAGCTTCACTGACCGCAGCCTGGCTGGATTTCGCTGAGGCCTGTGTGGCACCACAGTACCCGGGTCCAGTGGATTCCTATGGACTGGTAGCCACGAGCCTGGGACACTGTGGACTTCCAGCTGTCTCTTCTTGTGTGGCACTTTTCCCCTGGTCTTTTTTACTTTCAAAAACTTCCCAGTTTTGACATTCCATGACGGAGTGGAACAATGAGTAATGTCGCAAAAGGAGAAGACCTGTGACTGGATTTCTTGCTCTCTCTCTCCACGACTTCTCCCTTGATTGAATTTCCCTTCCTTCTCACACAGGTCCTCCTTCCAGGTGGGTCTATGGACAGCTTTTCTCCACCTTAGAACTGTGTTGTACAGCTGAGGTGAGCTCACATGGATGTCAGCTGTAAGACGGCTTTGACACAGTAGCTGCACAATTTGTAATAACCTGATATTGGAAACAACCCAAATGCCCATCAACTGAGGAATAGATAAAAATGTGGTATTTTTATACAACAGAGTACTACTCAGCTATAAAGAAAGATAAACTAGAGGCTTTTATGTGTAAATGAATGCAACTGGGGACCATACTCATAAGTGAAATAAATCAAGAGTCACATGTGTAGACATCATATATTCTCATTGGGGTAAGAAACTGAAAATAAATATGATGCAAAAATTTACAATAGATACAGTGAAAGGGAAACTGCTCAAAGGGAAATTATATTGTTTGATTGATTTTGCAAGTCTGTATCTGGTAACCTGAGCAACTAGTTTGAAGATAACAGTATGCAATATAACAACCATGGCTAAATTCCTATCATCTTGTTTTGAAATCTTGTATCACTATTGTTTTGCTGTTGCTATTGTTGTTGATGTTATTGCCGTTTGGCTTTGGTTGTTGTTTTTTATTTTTTGTTTGTTAGTTTGTTTGCCTTTTGACTTTTTGGTGCTTCTTTGCTCTTTAAAATAAAAAAAGAGGGCTTTGTCAGATACTGAAGAAAAGGGAGAGAATTAATGAGCACTTCCAAAGTCATGTTCCCATAGGGTTTTGCTTTTTGCTTTTTTCTGTTAGGAATTAAGAAAGAAAGTTGAGTTTTTATTGATGTCCATAATGTAAACAGTGTTGTGCCAGACTTCTACATGAACAAATATGATAAACAAAATGAGAACCTGAGAAAACTCAGATTCAAGAGAATTAAGTAAACTTCCTGGGGTCTTCACAGTCTGACCTATAATCACAATTTGTGTTTATTTAAGATTTGTTCTTAAATAATTTCTTTCAGATACACATTCTGCCTAATCTATGAATTGAGAAGATTCAACTTGTTGTGTACATGAAGAACCTATGAAAGGTCTTGGGCTGGCATACAGGGCACGAGCCAGAATGATCATTGCGAAGAGAGTAGACTTTAGAAGATTTTAAGTATTTTCATCACACATATACAAATGATAAGTATGTGAATTGTGCATGTGTTAATTAGCTTGATTTAAGGATCTCAAAATACAACAGCATCAAAACATCATGCCACACACCACAAATACCTATAATTTTTATTTATTGATTAAAAATAGTAAATAATTTAAAACAAACAATCCAGGAAGCGTGCATTTCCATCAACTCCCCACACTGCTCAGCACCAGCTCACTTGCAGGCTGGGCTACTTTTCTCCACAGTTTGTTGTCACCAGACTTGGAACTGGTTACAGCCTCCAGTCTAAGACAAAAGGCGCATTGTTTTCTTACACTGTGTTTGCAGACCCAGCTCCCATGTGAACTTGGTGGTAGCCCTCAGTACACCCCCTCCATTCTTCCCATCCCTCTGTATATACAATGTTCCATCTCGAGGTCCCTATGGCTCTTTGGTGAATCTGAGGACACGCCAAGTGAGTGACTCAGAAGGTTTCAGCAGCCAAAACCAGGACCCACGTGCTTCCTGTCCAGCTGCTGAGACAGACTGCCATTATCCAGTTTCCACTGGAATCTGTCCTTTGACCTCAAGTAAATGAAAAGAAGTGTGGCAGTTTCACATCGGGCTGTGCCCCCGAGGGAAACTGTGAAATAGACAACGTCTCCCTTGCAGCTCCTGATGTCAGGCTGGAAATAGAACTTTGGAAGAATACTCATCCAGAGGCATTGGCCACCAAGTGGCTCCATGACCAGGGATGCTGCCATTGCCAGGTGTTCAGAGCTTCATCACCAAACAAGGGTGGGCTCTGCTTTGTATTCCCTCCAGTTCAGAAGGGGCAGGGTTCCCATTACCTGGGTCTCACTAACGCATTACCCAGCAGCTTCTCCTGTTCCTGACCACACACAGGCACCATGCACAGTCCTGTGGTGGGTCCACCTCCCATGAGATGGATAGCTTCAGAGGGCAGTGCATGCCTCATCTCTCTGAAGCAGGGCCTAAGTCAGGCGTGATGTCTGAAAAGGTACCCAGCTACTTCTTGGCTCATTAAGCACTATAACTAAGGCCATTTAAGAAGATAGGATAGCCCATCAATGGTGAGGAGGAGAGTGAGTATAGAAGATGAAGTCCCTTGTCACCATCCAAATCTTATCCCAATGGCCCTTACTGGGCCACTCGGAGGGCAACCTTCATTCATTATATGAGTCCCATCATGTATGGCTATTTTCTTTAATTTTCAATTTCCTTAACACAGTATGAGTGCACATACACGTGCACATGCATGTCTATACGAAGAGAGAGCAGGGGAAAGAGAAGAGAGGAAAAGACAGAGGCAGAGACAAAGAGAAGACCCCTTTATTTGCTAACACATTACCTTGGAAGCTCTTGTCCTGCTGTTTCAGCAATACGGGTCTCACTTGCCAAAGTAAAAACTGACCAGATGCGCTATTCTCCACCTCCTAGCCCTCCTCCATTACCTAGTCCTGCAGTGTGTTGGATGAGGTCATAATTAATTAGTAGTTAATCAGCAAACTTGATAGGAGAACTAGCATGCAAAAGAAAGGATTTGGGAAAGCAAGAAAAAGTACTGCCCCAGTAACTTGTGTGGATCACTAAATAATACTAAGCTCACATTTGATTACCACTGCTGAGGGCTCTGAGGAAGGAGAAACTGTAGCCACTGACATACCAGATTCCCCAAATTAGACATACTTCTCTATAATTAAATATCACAGCTTCATTGTTCCGATAACAAAATTGAAATATTTTCCACCATCATAATATCCTTAGCAGATAATGTCATTGGAATAGAATGATGTTACCGCATGATAATAGGCTCTCAACACCAGCCAATTATACAGTTTATTTCCAAAGCAGATCACTACATTGACTTTTTTCCATTACCAAGTGATTGATGGAGCTTTAAGGTGACCAAGAAGAATTTTATTTAAAAAAAGATCTAATGCTGGGGTTATATGCTGAATGATTCAAATACCAAGATAGATGCTGCATATAGCAGCACAGAATCCATTTTAAAATGTACTTTTGCCAAACGTTCAACTGCACCCAGCTCTGTGGAGGGAGAGCAGCTGCCCAAGGCTCCCAAGTCTTCAGAACACACAAAGGCTGTGCTGACTGGGTCCATGTTTAATGACTGCAGAACTCTGGGTTAGAACACCTGCCAAGAAAGGAACCTGGTGTATGCAGACAGGGGCAGACCTTCCTGACAAGCGGCCCAAGAATGGTAGCACTGACATACTGGGCCAGCAGAAGGGACCTCGCCGCAGACCATCACACCTCCTAGCTGCAGGCCTCCAGCCCTGTTGGTGAGGTCATCTTCAAACAGTGAGACAAAGAGTGATGCCACTCACTGAGACTCAGAGAGCCTTCAGAAGGCCTCTCAGCTCTGTGTGAATGACTGCACTGTCATGTTTCCTCTCTTTCCTCCAGAGGAGGGCAAAGGGATAGGGAGCTAATTCTAAAATAAAAATGAAGACTCCTTGCAATCAGACTCAGGGCCCGGTGGCGCCACACTCTGGGGTATGCTCCACCTAGCTGCCTGGGACTGGGAGGCCTTGGCCCCCACCTAGTAGGGCAGAGGCTCCACCCACACACTCCAGGAGCACATCCTCACTACCTGTGCACAGGATCCAGCTCTACCTGGTCCCGCGACTCAGCAAAAGCCACCAGGGGACTTCCCGGCCAGCCTTGCAGGACACAGAGGTACTGAGCCCAGCCCAGCCCAGGACCCCAAAGCTGCTCATCATGGACTGGTCAGCATAGCTGCAGGGCCTTGGAGAGCTTGTGCTCTCAGCACCAGAGTGCAGGGCGTGCGTGAGTTCCATTCTTCAGTGCAGCAGCCGGCACGCCATGTCCTAAAGGTTGCAGGCCTACCCAGCCAGGAGCAAGGCCAGGCACTGTAGAACTGGGACTCACCCAGGCTTGCCTGGCACACCAGAGGCTCTGAACTCCTTGTAGCCAGACTCAGGGTCTGGGTGGCACCACACTCTGGGGCAAGCTCTGCCTAGCTGACTGAAACCAGGAGGCCTTGGACCCCACCCAGTAAGGTGGAGGCTCCACCCACACACTCCGGGAGTGCACCTTCACTAGCTGTGCACAGGATCCAGCTCTACCTGGTCCCGCGACTCAGTGCAACCCACCAGGAGAACACCCCCCAGCCTCGCAGGACTCAGAGTCACACAGGTAGTAGAAGACAATGACAAAACAAAAGACCAAGAGGCAGTCTCAATCCCCCAGCCCACTGAGAACAAACCCAAGAGACACTGAAATGGAAGACACTGGGAGTCGCACAACTGAACTTTCTGAAATGACAGCAAATGCAGTAAAGAAACAACTTGATGAAGATATAGAGAAACTCAAATCAGAAATAATCTCTCAGCTAAAAAATGAAATGACAATAATTATGACAGAAATGTTTTATGTGTCTAAAGAAGAGCAAGATAAAAAATAGAAGAACTTAAGAATATGATTGAAACTTTGAATGATCAATACAAGACACAAACAGAATGTATGAAACAGATTCAAAGCAAAATGCAGAAATGAAAAATCCCATGGAAAGTTTGAAAAACCACTTGAATGAAGCTGAAGATAGAATCTCAGACCTTGAACACAGCATGGGAGATCATGACCACGAAAGAAAAGATCTCTTAAAAATAGTAAGGAACCAAGAAACAACAATTCAACAACTGCAAGATGATGCCAAGAGAAATAACGTAAGATTAACAGGCATAAATGAAAAAGCAGGGGTCAATACTAAGGACCTGCGAAGACTATTCACAGAAATAATAGCAGAAAACTTTCCAAACATGGGAAGAGAATCTGATATACAGGTAAGTGAAGCATAAAGAACCCCAATTAACCACAACCAAAATAAATCTTCACCCAGACATATAATAATTAGGGTATCAGAAATACAGCACAAGCACAAAATACTAAAAGCTGTCAGAGAAAAGAAACAGATCACTTATGAAGGAAAGCCTATCAGAATCACAGTAGACTTCTCAACACAAACCTTTAAGTCAAGAAGAGCTTGGAGTGAAGTATTTCAAATCCTGAAAGACAACAACTTTCAACCCAGATTGATGTTCCCTGCAAAACTATCCTTAAAAATTGATGGAGAAATAAGATACTTCCATGACAAAGAGCAACTGAAGAAATTTATGGCCACCAAACCAACACTACAAAGAGTACTTAAAGACACTCTAGAAAGAGACAAAGATAGCTACTATCTTAAAAACAACAAAAGGAAACCACTAGGCAGGGCAAATAATTAAACAGAAAATTTAGAAAACCAACAACAGAAAGATATCATGACAGGGATGAGCCAATACATATCAGTTACTTCAATCAATGTAAATGGTCTCAACTCACCAATAAAAAGAAACAGACTAGCAGAGTGGGTTAAGAAACAAAACCCAACATTATGCTGTGTACAAGAAACACATTTCACTCAAAAGGAAAATCACAGACTAAAAATCAAAGGCTGGAAAACAATACTCCATGCAACAGGAACCCAGAAAAAAGCAGGGGTAGCTATTATGTTTGCAAACAATACAAACTTCAAACCGAAAAAGATCAAAAGAGATAAAGAAGGTCACTACATACTTGTTAGGGGAAAACTTCAAGAGCAAGAGATTACAATCATAAATATACACCAAATATGGGAGCACCCAGCTATGTAAGACAATTCCTAATAGACAAGAAAAACCAAATAAACAATAATACAGTTATAACAGGGGACCTTAACACCCCACTGTCACAGCAAGACAGATCAACCAAACAAAAAATCAGCAAAGCAATAACAGAACTGAATCAAACTTGTGAACAAATGGACCTAGTAGATGTGTACTGAGTATTCCACCCATCAACATCAGAATACACATTCTTCTCAACTGCACATGGGTGATTCTCTAAAATAGATCATATACTGGTCCACAAAACATGCTTAAGTAAATGCAAAGGAACTGAAATAATTCCATGCATATTATCTGACCATAGCACAGTAAAATTGGAAATGAATGACAAAAAATCCTACAATAACCACATAAACACATGGAAATTAAATAATACTCTCCTAAATAACCAATGGGTCATAGAAGAAGTTAAAGAACAAATTAAACAATATCTACAATAGAATGAAAATGCAAATACAAATTACCAGAACCTGTGGGATGCAATGAAAGCAGTCCTCAGAGAAAAATTTATAGCACTAAACTCCGACATCAGAAAAATGGAAAGAACACACATAAACAACCTAATGCTGCACCTCAAGCTTGTATAAAAAGAAGAGCAAGTCAAGTCCAAAGCCAAAAAATGGAGGAAATTATTAAGATTAGAGCAGAGTTAATGCAATTGAAACTAAGAAAACCATACAAGAATTAATGAATCAAAGAGTTGGTTCTTTGAAAGAGTAAATAAAATTGATAAACCCCTAGCCAACCTTATCAAAAAGAGGAAAGAAAAAACTCAGATTCATGCAATAAGAAATGAAAAGGGTGAAATCACTACAGACATTGTGGAAATACAGAAGATCACCATTTACTTTAAAAACCTTTACTAACATAGATTTGATAACACAGAAGAAATGGACAGATTCCTAGAAACCTATGAATTACCAAAGCTGAATCAAGAAGATGTAAAGTTGCTGAATTTCAGCTAATGAAATTGAAAATATAATTAGAACCCTACCAACAAAGAAAAGCCCGGGACCTGAAGGATTCACCACTGAATTCTACAAGAAATTTAGGAAAGATTTAATGCCAACACTCTGCAAACTCTTCAATGAAACTGGAAGAGAAGCAAGTCTCCCTAACTCATTCCTGGAAACAAATATTACCCTAATGCCAAAACCAGAGAAAGACCCAACTAAAAAAGAAATTTACAGGCCAATCTCCCTCATGAACATAGATGCAAAAATCCTCAATAAAATACTGGCAAATAGAATACAGAAAGTTATCAGAATGATTATACACCACTACCAAGTGGGATTCATCCCAACATTGCAGGGATGGTTCAACATATGCAAATCAATACATGTAATACACCATATCAACAGGGCCAAGGACAAGAACCACATGATCATCTCGATAGATGCAGAAAAAGCTTTTGACAAAATCCAATACCCATCCATGATAAAAACCCTACAGAAAATTGGAATAAATGGTCTTTACCTCAACCTGATAAAAGCCATATATCATAAACCAACAGCCAATATCTTAATAAGTGGAGAAAAACTGAAAACTTCCAACCTAAAATCAGGAACAAGACAAGGATGTCCATTACCACCACTCCTATTCAATATAGCTCTGGAAATATTAGCCAGAGCAATTAGACAAGAGAAAGAAATAAAGGGAATAAGGATAGGAAAGGAAGAAGTGAAATTACCATTATTTGCAGACGATATGATACTCTACATAGAAGACCCCTAAAAATCCATTAGAAGACTTCTAGAAGTAATAACCAAATTCAGTTATGTTGCTAGATACAAGGTGAACACTCAAAAATCAATAGCATTCCTGTACACAAACAACAAAGTCACGGAGAGAGAAACAAGGGAAACCACACCCTTCACTATAACATCCAAAAAAATGAAATACTTAGGAATTAATCTAACAAAGGAAGTAAAAGATCTATATAGTGAAAATTACATTACTCTGAATAAGGAAATTGAAGAAGATTTCAGAAAATGGAAAGATATTCCCTGTTCATGGATAGGAAGAACAAACATCATGAAAATGGCCATTCTCCCAAAATTATTATACAGATTTAATGCAATCCCAATCAAAATACCACTTGCCTACCTCACAGAACTGGAGAAAGCATTCCTGAAATTCATCTGGAACCAGAAAAGACCTAGAATAGCAAAGGCAATTCTGGGCAACAAAGGGAAGGCAGGAGGCATCACAATCCCCAACTTGAAATAATATTACAAAGCTACTGTGATAAAATCAGCATGGTACTGGAATTAAAACAGATCTGAAGATCAATGGAATAGATTAGAAGATACAGCCACAACTACAAACACACTCAGCTACCTCATCTTTGACAAAGGGGCCAAACATGTACATTGGAAGAAAGATAGCCTGTTTAACAAATGGTGCTGGAGAAACTGGTTTTCTATATGCCATAAACTAAAACTAGATCCATGCCTATCACCATGCACTAAAAAATAGTTAAAATGGATCAAAGATCTGAATATTAAAACAGAGACACCAAAGTTACTAGAAGACAAAGTAGGTAAAAAATCTTGATGACATAGAAGTAGGCAGAGAGTTCGTGAACAAAAATCAAATTGCACAGGAAATACTTCCCAGAATCAACAACTGGTTCTCATCTTACTAAAAAGTTTTTGCATGTCAAAGGAAATCTCCAACAGAGTGAAAAGAAAACCCACGAACTGGGAAAATATCTTAGCCAATTGTCCATCAGACAAAGGACTTCTATCTAAAACATATAAAGAATTAAAAGAAATCAGGCCCCTAACATTCAAGGACCTAATCCAAAAATGGGCACCTGAGATGAATACACACTTCTCAGAGAAAGAAATACAAATGGCAAATAAATGTATGAAAAAATGTTCAACATCAATGGTCATTCAGGAAATGCAAATTAAAACAACACTGAGATTCCATCTCACTCCAGAAAGAATGGCCAAGATTAAAACGTCAACCAACAACAAATGCTGGAGGGCCTGTGGGGAAAAAGGAACTCTTCTCCACTGTTGGTGGCAGTGTAGACTGATACAACCACTGTGGAAGTCAGTGTGGAGATTCCTCAAGAAGCTAGGATTAGAGATCCCATTCAACCCAGCTATCCCACTTCTGGGCATTTCCCCAGAAGAATTGAAAACATTATACCACAGTGATATTTGTGCACCCATGTTTATAGCAACCCAATTTGTAATAGCCAGATCTTGGAAACAACCCAAGTGCCCATCAATCAAAGAATGGATAAAAAAGATGTGGTATTTTTATACAATGGAGTACTACTCACCTATTAAGAAAGATTGCATTGAGACTTTTGTAAGTAAATGGACACGTCTTGAGACCCTACTTATAAGTGAGATAAATCAAACCCACATGTGTAAATACCATATTGTCTCCCTAGTGTAAGAAACTGAAAAAGTATATATGATCCAAAATCTATAATGAATACTATGTAAGGGTAAAAAACAGCTTGAAGAGCAAAAGTAATTGGGAAGGGAAAAGGGGGAAAGAGAGAAGGGAAAAGGAAAAGTTATAAATCTGTATATATGTATATGTAAGATAACTAAAATGAACACACTGCTGAATGTATTAGTTATTGAGAAAGAACGGTTAATACTCATATGATTAGATCAATTTTACATGTCTATATCTGTTAATGTAAACAAACATTTTGAAGGTAACGATACGCAATATTGAAACCATTGTCAAGTTTCTATCATCCTGTTTTGTAAATCTGTAATGTTACCGCTGTGCATTCACTCTAGTCGTTTGTCTCTCTTGCTTTTTGTCTTTCTTATATGTGTCTTTTTTATTCTCTTAAATAAAAATAAAATAAAATAAAATAAAAATGCACAGGCATTACCCTTGAGCCAGTTGGCTTTCCAGACCAGATGTGGCATTGAAAAGCCACATAGCGTTTTGTACATTTTTTTTTTGTAAGGCCCTGTGCTAACAACTGCTGGAGTAGGAAAACAAAATAAAACCAAAGCCATCTGCACTGATCACTGCCTGCTCACTTATTTATCTCCTCTGCATGAAGTCCTGCCATTCAAAGAGCTCCAGTACAGAGTGTGTTTCACATCCAGGTCTTGCTCCTTGCACAAGTTGCATGCCATGCTCAGTATTTTTGATGATGATACCAATTAATGCTGAATACAACTAATTCATAACTCTCAAGAATTATACATGTGTATTATGGGTGCCATGTCTCCAAGAGCCTATGTTGCATGTTAAATATTAAAAGAGATACATTTCTTCATGGGACAGTGCAGTACATTGACAAACATCATTTGCAAGTATGGTAGTCATGGCATCTCAGAAGCAAAAGAGAAAACTTTTAAATGGTACCTCACTCATGAGAGAAAGCACAGTAAAGCAGGCCCCTCAAGCCTATTTCAAAGGAGCTTTCTCATTGTTGCAGATGCCCCAGGGGAGCTGTTGGCCATGCAGAGCTGACTTCCAGCAATTAACCCTGGATGACATCATCCTACATATGGCACAGCGATGGCCTGTGCCAAGTACTGGTCTCCCTCTCCACCAGTGACTGCCAGTGAAACTCTTAGCCTGGGCAGGCCTGCATGACTTCTGATTTTTTTTCTGTAATTCCTATCTAAATCTTTTGTTTCTACCGTCTTTGTTCCACTTTCTTAGTACCCTGTGCTTCTCTTTAGTGGCTCTTAGCCCACCTACATGTTAATGGTTCGATGTCTACCTTTTCTCAGCCAATAAGAGCTATGGCCTAGGAGTTAACATTTGAACTGGTATTCACATAAGGAGAGGGAAACTGGGACAAGTGATTGCTCTTTACTGTGCTCACAGTACATACTTATCACAGTCTCCATGCTTAGGAGGTGTTGTGACTGTCTGGATCTCCATATGCAAATCTTTCTCCATGCCCTGAGACCCATTCACGGTCACAGAAGAAAATGAGTTCTGGTTTAAAACTCTAGAGAATCACAAGTTAAGCTTGCTACCAAGGAAGTTTTGTCTAGTGCTAGCTTATAGTAACTTGACAACTGAAATTCTTAAAAATAAATAAGTAAATTAATTAATCAATTAATTAATACCTGACTGTGCAGCCCAGTGGCCTATGCTGGGACAATGACTTGCTATTGTGAGCTCTATCTTGGTGGAAGTACATTTGGGGAGGCTTCCAGTTGACAATTTCCCTGGTGCTCACATTGCCTGGTCTCCATTTCCAGATCACACCGAATAGTTGGTGCTTTCTTTTGCACATCTTCCATGCTGTTTGCAAAGACATCTTTCTGTCTTTTATCATCACACCTGACTAATTCAAACCCTGGTTTAGGCAGGAGCAAACTTACCATGCATCTTTTATTAAACATATTTTAAAAGTCTATGTCCCTCATTAAAGGTCATTAATATAATATTTCAAGGTAAAAATTTTTGGAAGTTCTTCATAATTTTGTTTTAGAAATTATATGGTATGTATAGTACATTTAATTTTGCATAACAATAAATTCTCTATAGTTCTCATTCATTTTGAGAATTTGGAAAAGGTGAAAACTACTAACCCTCAAATTTTTTCCATGTTTAATTGATAAGACATTTAATAAATGATAGAAAAATGATGTATCTTATATATATTTAAGTATTTAGTAATTTCAATTTTGTTATTGTCTTTTTGTTTTTGGAAGTAAAGCTTTTCAGGATTCAGATATATTTGTAGGGACTTTATTCACAGTTCAGCCTCTCTGGGAGATTAATTATTCCTACAGTATCAAACACATGAAACAACTTTCATTCCTCGTTCTCATGAAGCAGTATGAAACCTTGTGGCCCAATGTTTGCCAGTTTTCTGAGCCTTTTAATGGACCTATGTGCCCTGGGTAATAAACATGATGGTCTCCTGGGTAGCCAGATCTCCACGCTATCCTGACTCCCCTGTTACCTTTAAACTCTGTGTTTATTCAGAAGACTGGGACCCTAGTCTGTGATTGCTATCAGCCTCCTCTGCCTATAAAAGCGCTTCTTGGTACCATTTTGCCAGATGGGTGATTCTTGGAGTTATGTCATATATGTCCAGAACTCTGCCCCTGGCATAGGCAGTGAAAACCCAGAACAGGTTGGTTTTGCCTCATGAAGGACACAATTCATTTATTTTTTTAATCAGATTTTATTGGTTTATTTTAGATTTACATAACGATCACATTCATCATAGAGAATTTGTACCTATACATGATATAACTGGTATTTAAAAATTTCCCATTCTCCTACCCTCCCTTCAATGCCTCCTCCCTTCCCCATTTACAAAAACTTTGTTTCCATGTTTTCCTTCTTTTCTCATTTTTCTTTACTTTTCCCTTCTTTCCTCTCCCCCTCTCCTCTCCTTTGTTCCCCTTCCCATCTGAACGTTTTCTTCCTATTACACAATATCTATTATATATTTTGGTCCTTATTTACATTTTCGGTTTCACACATCAAAGAAACAATGCAGTATTTACACATATGTGTCCGATTTACACAATTTATTTCATAACTAGTGTCTATGCTGAGTGTGATCAAGTCACTTGAAATAATTCTTTCCAAAAATATTCTTTCCAAACAGTATCAAGGTCTTTATCCGAGCATTACAACTCTCCCAACTTCAGTAGAAATGGAGTGACATTTTCTCTAAGCGAACATGTTTAGGCATGCATTCATCTGACAGGTAGCTGAGCATCTAGTGTGCATGTCACCATAATGACATGAGTTGGAGACTCACAGAGAGGCTGTGCTCTGTGACATGTCCCTACCTCACTCAATCATACAAGCCCTATCTCATGCCTGACCCAGAGCCCAGTGTGGGCCTTCCTCACTAAGCAGGTGGCACACAAGGACAAATGTACCAAGACAACCCCAATGGAATAAGGGTCCCAAAATAGACACTTCTGGTTACAGTATTAATTTAATTCAAATTACACATGCATCTGAGATACTACTAAATAATATGTTTCATAGATATTGGAGATGGGAAAACCTCATTAGATCATGAAATTCTCTCTCACATTCTCTCTCCTTTTTTTGGTATCTAAGTGATTTCTCCAGTGGCCCTATGAATAGTGGTATTTAATAATGACCAAACTGTCAGCTGTTTGGAGGCACTGAATCATGTCAACACAGGACAGGTAAAAATGTGCCATGCCTAAGTCTATGTTTGCTCTTCTTGGGAACTTATTTCTACCCACTATGTTAAGCTCTACAAACAGAAGCCATTTCATCCTGTCTCAGTAACATGCTATGAATGAGTCTTTTTAATCCATTTCAATTGCTAAATATCTGAACATTATCATATGTTTTAAATCACAGAAGTTCCTCTACTCCTCCAAGAAGCCATTTGCTCATGTGCAGGCACACCAGTGAAGCACAAGTAGATGGGTCCACCAAAGGTCACAGTCCTGCGCAGACCTGCAGGGTTTGCATGTGTCTGGCTGCTCTCTTCTTTGGCAAAAACACTGATCAATAGGAACAATTTGTTGATTCCAAATCCACAGAGGCTGAGAGCATGGAGTCTGCACCCAAATAGCCAGGTTAAAGTCCTGGACCCATATTAGCACTTGTGAGAATTTTACTCAGTCTCTCTCTGCTTTGCATCTGCCTAGTGCTGGTAACACATATAGCCCACAGGGTTGCTTGTAAAGCTTAGGTGAGTTAGAGCAATAAGATGGCACAGAATAAATGCTCAATAAATGAAATGCAATGATTAATTTTGTGTGTCTACGACTGAATCACAGGTGCCCAAATATTTGGTCAAACATTATTCTGAGTATTTCTGTGAGAGTCTTTTTGGACAAAATCCACTTCTAAATTAATAGGCTTAGTACAGCGGGTTGATCTCCCTAATGAAGGTGGTTCTCCTCCAGAGGCCTGAACACAACCAAAAGTTTGATCTTCCCCTGAGGAAGAAAGCACTCCTTCAGTCTCACTGCCTTCATGTAGGGAGCGGTGAAACAGTCTCACAGCTGCCGCCCTGTCTCTCCTCCATTTTTCTCCTCCCTGTGGGCATTCGGTGTGTCAGCCTACATCTCCCATGTTCCCCTCTTGCAAGCCTACATGCAAAGCCTACATTTCCCATGATCCTCCCCTATCCCGCCAGGAAATGACAACAGCCTATCTGTGCTCGCCACACCCCTGTGCGATGACAGCTTCCCTTCCCGCTTCTAGATAAGCTGTAAACACTTCCGCAATAAACGGAGACTTGGTCGGAACCGCTCGACTTGTGTCCGTTTCTCTCTCCTCTTCCCCTGCCCCCATCCCCCATCCCGTCTCTCCTCCAGGCGAGACCCACGGACTGATCAGTGGGCCGGATCACCTTCAAACTGGGACTTGGCTGCTCTGGGTCTCCATCCTGCCAGCCTTTGGGTAGAATCACACCATTGCTCTCTACATCTCCTACGGGCAGACTTGTGCAGACCTTGGGACTTGCCCACATGCATAACCATGAGTCAATTCCTTATGAAAATCTCTTTATGTGTGTGTGTGATCACTGGAAATGGAAGATCCCATGCTTCACTCCAGACTTACTAAATGAGAAGTGTTTTTTTTTTTTTTTTTTAAAACAAGACTCCCTCATTAACTTCTGAGTCTATAATTTTCATTTTTTGGTCATAAGGTTATTATTCATTCTAGCCACAGCTACTGCAGAGGTTCCCTTGAGGATTCCTTGATACTATATGGTTACCATGACTTGTCCTCCTCTTTTCAAATTTCTCTCCGTATAACTTTAGAATTCTGCAAAACTCTTTCAAGACATACCTCAGAAATGAGGAGCAACTCATGGATATGGTCCTGCTCCTTCTTGAGAGATCCTTTCAACCAAGATAGCTGCTGCAGTTTCAATTATATTTCCCTATTAGATGTGTTGCATTTCTAAGCCCTGGTACCCATGAATATGATTTTGTTTAGAGATAGGGTCTTTGCAGATAGAACAAATTAAGATTAATAATATCATGTTGGGTTAAGATTGGCCCTGATCCAATGACTGCTCTTCAACTCAGAAGAGGGAAAATTAGACAAGAAACAGGCTGGGGAGAAGCCCTGTGAAGAGGGCACAGAGGTTGGGAGGACATGTCTATAAGCCAGGAATACCAGGGACCACTGGCAACCACCAGGAGAGACACCTGGAACAGATCCTCACTCAGGACCTACAGAAGGAACCAATGCTGCTAACCCCTGGGATGCAAACTTTCAGCCTCTAGAACTGAGAAATACTTGCATTGCTTCAAGTCACGAGTCTGTGGTGCTTTGTTAGGGCAGTCCTGGGAAATGAACGCAGCCACCTGCCTTTCTCCTGTGTGTGCAGAACATAGAAGTGGCATCCTTGGGAAATGTGTGGAAGCCATGGTTCCTCTTTGGTGATGGTGGCAGATAAAGGGAAGCAGAAGAGTGAATATTACTGTTTCTCTTCAATAAAACTCTTCTGTTAGTGTAACATTTTATTAGACTCTTACATGTTCCACAGCACTTCTAATAATGTGCTTTTTCATTTAATTAAACACTTAACAGTTTTTCTCTCTTCCTTCCCTGGCCTGTGTTCTTTGTGCAGTTTGGACGAATCACAATTTCAGTGGCACCACCTTACAGCACACTCAAACCATTTACTTCTGTAAACACTCTGCAGTGGGCCAAGGAAGCACCCTGACTCTCATTACACAGGAGTGAGTTCCTTTCCCAACATTCGTGCTGCCCAGGAGGCTGAGCAAGAGCCACTACTCAGCTACTCAGCACTCAGCCGGGTCAGGGCCAGTCCATCCCAAGAGGCCCCACCGTGGTGTTCACTAGACGGGTCATGAAATCCTCAGGGGAGTAAAATCAAATGGGTAGACTTCCTCTCATCTCCTGAGACAAGACTAGAATACTCTTCTCACATATTATTAGAAATCACTGAGAAAAATTAAAATGATACATAGATCTTATTTTTGATAAAATGATGAAAGAAATTGATGCTACATTTGGATGAAAAACTTAGTCAACATGATTGTGCCATATTCAAATTTAAGAAGTCAGATTTCTGTGAGTACTGACTAAAAAGCAGGCATTGAATGGATTAGAAGAGTTAATTAGGCCATTTAAAGTCTTTTTACCCTTTTCAATTAAAGATATATTCTTTCACAGTAATATTTCAACACTGCAGTTATAGTTTAAACAAACAAGTGAAAGAATGCAGAGATTATTCAAAAGATATGTCATAACATTGTTTTATATTTTGAAAATTTATTGTTGCATTCAAGGGATTCCTGTGGGATTTAGTAAGTTTATTTCTTTTTTGGTTTTAATTAGGAAACCTAACTAGAAATGTGGATGGCTATATAAGCTATAGAAATGGTAATGTTTTTATTTGATTATATTTGATGTTAGTGATTTTTTTGTTTAATAAAGTGGCAGTGATATTATGGTGTCAGTTGAATTTTTTTTAAGAATGGAGGAAATGAAACCAAATATTTACTCAAAGTCATTTTGAATATTGCAAAAGTATGTGCTTATTGAGAAAACTGAATTTTCTCTAAGGAACAAAACTCTTCAATTTCTATGTTTTTTTCTGCCTATCAGTTTAAGTTTGGGGCCTTGTGAAACACTATAAACAAAATAAGTATTCAGAAAAACATTCTTTTCTTTGTGCTGAGAGAGGAAAGGCAGAGGAGAAAGGGCTTGGAATAGATGAACCATTCCCTGGTATTTTCTAGAAGAGCTCATGACAATCCTCTTTGGATTTTTCAGTCATAAGAATGCATCTTGGTCACTCACTTTCTGAGATCATCCTCTGCCTCCAAAGATGAGAACTAAAGAAACCATCAGCATGTGAAGTTGGCAATGGCATGAGGTCCTCAGTGACATGGGCACACAATGTTCCAACACAAACTCTGTCCCTAAATCCATTCAACCTGGGTCAAACTCAGGACTCCACTCTTGCCAGCTTCCTAGTAGAGGAGATCCCTCCCTCATCTCGCCTCCCTCACCCTGAAGTCCACAGTGCTTGCCCTAAATGCACACATTTCTTGAGCTTTCTCCTCCCGAATGCTGACATTTTTACCCTGCTTATCAAAGGTTGCTTGCCCATTTCCGCCACCTGCCCACACGTGTCTTCATTTTTACCCCCACACCCATGCCACCCTTTGAGGCCAGAATCTCATCATAAAAAGTACTCTCAAATCTTGTTCTTTCTCTTCTTTCTTCTTATTGGCTTATCCTAAACCTAAAGTCTTTAAATTCGAAAGCTATTAAGAGTTATTGTAGGCCAAATTTATTTGCCCTTTTCTGTTACAGGTGATTATGAGGTCAAAGAAATTAATTGTTCAAGTTTAATACATAGGATTACTACTAGAAGTATGTATATTAAATATGCCCCCTCACAGTTGCTAATATTCTTAGGGTAATGTCATATTTTATATTATTTTTACTAAGACATCATTATATAAGAATAGTAGAAATGAATCTGATGGTGGTATGATTAAATTAATTCATTCATTGAGGGTTTTTCTTCAGTCTTAGTGATCAAATCAAGAGCTATGCACGTTAGGAAATCCACCTAACACTAAGCTATGCCATAAGCCCCAAATGTTATTATTAATAATTATTTTACCTAGAGGTAATTCATCTATAACTAAAGCAGAAAAATTCCAGAGTTTGTGAATTTTGCATGCTGATGGAGGAAGATAAATTTTAATTTGATCCATGGCTGTGGGAAGGAAAGGTGGGACGGGGGTTGTATGTCCTTGTGTGTGTGGCTGGGTTGGAGAGGGGGTAAAATTAAGGGTCTAGAAATAAGAAGATTAAATATGCTGGAACTGAATCAAAGAAGCAGAGGCATGTCTCCACTTTTGCTAATGAAAAAGGATTACCCAGTGTTATTGTAGCTATTTATCATGGTAAATTGTAGCAAACCAGTCCTATACTTGTCCCAGGTCCCTGCCCAGGAGCCTCCCGTGGGGAGCCAACCCACTCCAGTCTTTCCCCACCCAGGCACCACTTGTAAGGACCTTGTCCTGCTAGCTTGTTCTCCTGATCTGGTAGCAAAGGAGGATGAAAAACAGAGTCAGTTTAACACCTGGAGAGCAGAGGAACCCAGAGCATCTGGTTAGTCTTGCTTTTATTCACTCAAACTCAGGTACAAGCAATTAAAGTAACACAAGCTTCATCTGCCTTCCACTACCTATTGGTAGATGTTCAGGTAAGCAACTTTTCCCCAGAACCTGCAACATGCCGACATCCTGCTGCCTTTCTCCTTTGTGCTCACAGAGGAGGCCATTTAGGCCTGTTTTCATCTGGTCTCACATAGTGGGTTGACTTCTTTGAAATAAGAAACATCTAGTAGATTAGTAAAGCACATCCCTGGATATGTCTGGGTGGGTCGTGGAAGTGACCTTGGGTACTATATATGGTCCCTTGACCTTTTATCTGTGGCACTGTTACCCTGTTCTGCTTCCTGGCCACCAAGAACTAAGCAAGCATCTTTGCTCTGCCATGCCTTCCACCATGACATCTCTGCCTTTGAACCTGCAGACCATGGACAGAAGCTGTTGAAATCCTGAGCTAAAATAAACCTCTCCTTCTTTAAGGAGGTATTTTATGAATGTTAGGTATTTTGTCTCAGCAATGGGAAAGTAATGCAGAAATTTGGTATCAGAAGAGGGATTGTTACTGTGATTGTGGTTTGGAAGACTTTGGAACTTGTTTGCAGGGGGAGTTTGGAAAACATTAGACAGGTGGGCAAAAGAAGACTTATAATTCTGTAAACCAAGACTGATGAGATATTCT
Source organism: Dasyprocta punctata (assembly GCA_004363535.1). Lineage (NCBI taxonomy): Eukaryota > Metazoa > Chordata > Mammalia > Rodentia > Dasyproctidae > Dasyprocta > Dasyprocta punctata. The sequence continues at coordinate 22,455 of RJWM01015281.1, forward strand.
GGTCAGAATTGAGAAGACCAGAATGCTAATAAGAATATGGACCCTAAAGCCAGGGTCAGGAGGTCATCTGGAAATAAAGACGTCTTGGCTGTGTGGCTGTAGGCCAAGTGTGTTAAACACTGGCAGAAAATATGTCTTTGTCTTACTAATGTCCTAAGATTTTGTGGGAGACTGAGATTAAGGGTGGTAAATTAATTAATCTGGTAGAGAAAACTTCAAGGCAGCAGGCACTCAGGCTGTGGCATGTGTATTGTTGATATTTCTATCCATCCTTAGATCAGACTTTGAGTAGTACATGGATAGCATGCTGATTATCAAATATTATAAAAACTGATTAATGAGAAAGAAGCTGGCATATATCGTAATATTATCCAATGTTACATGGTTTGTGAGAGTCTGAAGAGGGCTCAGAAAAGCACACACATTCATTTTACATCACGGTCTTGAGCAGAAAAAGTGCTTATGTGGAATTGTTAGAGAGCACTTCCTCTACTCCAACATGCTCAGATTAGAAAGATGAGGAGAAAGCAAAAGACCAGAGAGAGAGAGAGAGAGATCTAAAATTGTGCTCTAAAAAAAAAATCCACTGCTATTAATGTCAGTGAATGAATTGCTGTATAATTCAGTACTATTTAGGTTTCCTTTCTTTTTAACTGATATAGTACATTCCCTACCATCCTAACAAATTTGAATATTTTATAAATTAGATCTCATGCATCAATACTGCAAAACTATGAAATCTCAAGTCAGCAGACTTCAAACAACCTGAAGAATGGCCTGGTGGGAAATATTAACACCCAGGGAAATGATCTTTAATTTTTTCAGTGTGGCAGTTAATTGAGTAATTGTCAGCCTGAGTAAGAATGCCCAGCTGAATCGAGTAAGCATGGTTTTGGGCATAGAAGTCTCACATTAAGAAGGATTGTTGTTGGACTAGCACAAAAGGAGGATGAGAGGGAAGGATTTCAGCTGATCCACCTTGGAGGAGCTTCATTGCAACTGCTTTTCTTTGGAAGAGTTTTGGCTGTTTCCTTCTAAAGAGCTTTGGCTGTTTTCCTTCTTCAGGGGAGTGTCAATCCTCCCTTCAGAGAAGTCTTCATCTTGGACGTCATCTCCTGTCTCCTGTGCTGCTCTCTTGGCCTTTTGGCACAGCCTTCAGCTTCCAGCACTGGTACAGACCCTTCAGTCACCCATCACCAATCCTTGGGCCTCCGGACAGAGACTTGCATGGGACATTGGTGTGGCCTCCAAGCCTTTGACTGGATCCTTTGGGTCTCCAGCACTCAGACATTTTGCACACTTTTACATCTGACTCTAGTGAGCACTGACTAATACGCCAATTTCCAAATAAATCCCCCCCACACACACACCCACACAAAGGTACTGGAATGCAAGGTGTGATTGAAAACTACAGTGACTATTCAAATTTTAAAAAATTTGTTATGGCAAAAGACACATCACAATTAATGCCCCTCAGAATACTCCCATCACTTCAAACACGTATCCCATCGTTCTTGCCACTTTCTAAAGCAGGTCTGGAAGCACTCTGAGTGTCATCAGTAGCACCGTCATGGCCAACATGATGTCTTTAATTGAGTCAAAACACTTATCTTTCATAGTTCCTTTCACCTTGGGGAGCAGCCAGGAATCCCACAGTGTGAGCGCTGGTGAATAAGGTCGACAAGGACACACTGTGATGTTTTCGCAAGCCTGTCTTTCCACTGGCTGGCACTTGGAAGCACCATTCACTATATTTTTGATCATACTTCATAAAGATACCCATGAAAGAGAACTTCCAGAACTGCTTCAGAAAGTGTAATTAAAAAATATGCAAAATATTTTAAGAACAGAATCATTGAATTTGAACAAATATAGAGCCATCTAGAGCCACCAAAAGAGTAAAATATGCATATAGTATACACAGGGCATTCATAAAAACAGTTGCCACAATAAATAGAAAGGAAGCCTCAACAAATGCCAAGTAAGCAATAACACACGAACTATCTATTTTAACCATAATGTAAAAAAACAAAATTAATTAAATTGTCATTGGATAGCTTTAAAAGTGATCTATATCTATGTGTATGAAATTGGAAAATATATAACAAAATAGCCTGAGGACAAGGAAGAAATAATGTAGAAATTACAATATTCTTCAAACTGAATGTCAAGAAAGCTTATCAAAATATGGGGCAAAACTTGAGTTTATTAGAATATTTACAGCTAAAACTTTAATATATTTTAAAATTAGAAACATAAAATAACTATGTTAAGAACAAATCATAAATTTCTTTAAAGTGAAAGCAAACAAAAATGAAGACCAGAAAACTATTACATAAAGTTTATTTTAATGAAACTAATTAATAAAACTAAATAGCAATTCTTTGAATAGAAAAATAAAACAGAAAATACCCTGGAAATATTCCTTTTAAAAATCTGGAAGAAAAATTACTAACAATAAATTATAGATACAACAGAGATTTTTAAAATAATGGGATATTATTAAAACAATATTTCAAGATATTTTAAAATCAGGTTTAAGTGGACACATTCTTAGGGAAATATAAGATGCCAAAATAAACCTAAGAAAACATATAACACTCAAACAAATGAATCACCATAAAAAAAACTGGATATTTGCGTCAAGAATCCTTGCTCCAAAAATGACCAAACATTGGTCCCACATGGTTTTGCAGTTGCGTGCTACCAAACTTTCAAGAACAGATAATCGCTTTCTCATACAAATCATTCCAGAACAATGGAAGAAAGAGGAAAGCTTCCTAACTCATTTTATAAAGCTGGTATAACCTTGAGTTCAAAAATAGATGAATACTTGAAGAAAATAAATTACAAATACATTAATTTATGAGTATTTTCATCATACAAAAATCCATAAACAATTCATCATATACCTGCATCTAACAATTTATTTAAATTTATCTATCATGATCAAGTATGGTGTATTCAAACAACCCAAGAAAGTTCAAATCAGAAAATGTTTTAATGCAATTCACATTAATTTTTGGTTAATAAACCAAAAGAAAAAGTCATAAGATCATCTTAATAGAAGAAGAAAACCTATCTTTTATAGAGATCAATGCGTGTTTGTGACTAAATTCTCAGAAAAAAATTTTCATTGACTTGAGAAAGGCTATCTACTAAAAAACTGCAGTTAACTATATTCTCTTCAGAAGCTGGAACAAAATAAGAATAATCTCTACTATTGTTCAGTGTAGTACTGAACGTCTTAGCATTGTAAGAAAGAAAAGGTAGAGAGCTATGCAAATGGCAAGAGAAGGTGAAGCACATTATGTCCAGATGCTATGATTATTTACAGAAAGAGAAAAATCAAGGAACTATTGGAATTAATAAAAGAATTTGTCAAGGCAATACGCACACCATAATGTTGTAGAAATCAAAAAAGTATAAAGTAAAGGTAAACCAATAAAGAGATCAGGCCTTGAGAAAACGGAAATATTGAGGCACTTTAATTACCAAAGAAAATGTGGATAAATAGAACATATTTAAATTAGTTCCATACAGAATTATTTTTACCTCTGGTATGATCAAAAATTCTTTACGGAGGGAGGTCTTTTTTTATTAATTACATTTACTGGTACATCCTAGGCATAAATAATGATCATATTCATCTCATAGGGAATTTGTACCTGTACATGACATAATTTGATTTTTTTCCCATTCCCCTCCCTTCCCTTCAAACCCTCTTCCCCTCCTTACTTACAAAAGCTTTGTTTCCATTTTTCCTTCTTTCTTCATTTTTTCTTTCTCCCTTCTTCCTTTCCCTCTCACCACTACCTAGTTCCCCTTCCCATTTGAACAAAATTATTTTAAAGACTGCAGAATTTTAAGACGTCTACAAGCATTTTCATGTTTACATGGAAAAGTAAAATATACAAATAGCCATGACTCACTCTTTGTCCTACCAAGTATTGAGATAAATTAGAAAGTCACACCAATAAAAAACAGAGAGAGAGAGAATGTGAGTGAAGATCTTTTAAAACAGACAAACACAAAGCTCAATAGAGCAAAATAAACGGACTAGAAGCAAGTCTATGAATTTTACTTTTGTATAGGTTATAAAAAAGTAATTTAACTTTTCCTTCACTGTATTTCCCTAGAACATTTATAACATATCTTGGCTTTTTCTACAAATTTGTACTGTGGGTGATTTCTCAGAAAAATCAAAGACGTTTCTGCTTCACAGTCAACTCAGTACACTGGTTGCATTTGTTGCAATGAAAATTAGAGATGTTTAGCATTTACAATTTGAGTAATTGACATGACACAGTAGAACCAAGGATGCTCAAATTTCAAAACAGAAGCTCTAGGTAAGGAGTATTTGCAAGAGAATTCAAACAGGTGCACAATGAGAACAGAAAGAGATGACTGACAGGCCGCTCCCTGCATTAGTGAAGAGATCTGCCAAAATATTTCATTGAGATGAAATAGTTTCTTCAACATTGCAGGGAGTTGCTGAAGTCCATGTGAGAGATATTTATTCACCACCGTTATGGTTTATACACTGTGTCAACTTGAGAAGTCTAGAAGCTTAACTAAGTGACTCAGCAGCTCTACATTCTGGGGTGTACAGCACAAGCCATTACCATTCTAGGATATTGTTCACTGTGTCAATTTGAGAAGGTCAGAAGTTTAACTAAGTGATTCAGCAGGGGGGCAGGGTCCCTAGTTTGTAACATCCTCAGCCTGTGCAAGAGGAGGGCACACAGATGGTGTGAGTGCTACGCACCCCAGGGGAGTAGCCAGCATACAATAAAAGGCAAAGGAGGAGGGACTGATTGCTGGTTCTTCAGCAGGGCTCCAGTCTTTGCCTTCAGCTCGGATATCGTCTCCTGGCTTCTGGCACAGACTGTTTGGCTTCTTCCTGGGACTCTCCATCCTTTGTGGTAGACTTTAGCCTTCTGTCGTAGATTCTTCAGTGTTCTTCACAGACCCATTGGCCTCCTGATCCGGACTTATGCGGGACACTTCAGTAAGCTCCAGGCCTTGGGCTGGACTCTTCAAACTCCAGTGTGCAGACACCCTCAGGACGCTCTCTCATCTGACTTTGTGGCTGACCATTGTAAGCCAATCTTGTAATCACTTACACATTTGTATATCTTGTGTTGTATATGTTTCTCTAGTAAACCCTGACTGATACAATCACTAAGTAGTGCGGATTTTTGATAAGAAATGTCCTGTATCTTTTTATGAGATTGCTAAAAAGTTTTTGGAGGGACTTGCACTTTCTAGGAATATATAGTAGACATACTATTTCATGTTTTCCTACTAAGTACAAGTGAAGTCCATCTGCATTACGGAAACATAAGACACTCTGAAAGATGAGGAAAACATGACAGACAGGTAGGGTCACTTAGGACCAAGAAACAGTGTGATAGTTGAATACCTGGAATTTACATAGGCCACATTGCCAGCAGAAGCAGCTCACAAGCTGGAAACACCAATAGACACAGACAAAAGAAATCAACAAAACAAAGCCTATTTTCTATAGCTAAAGCACAGAAAAGGGCAATTCAATAAGATAGAAAGATTTGTAAAACAACATTCTACTCCAAGCAAACACATTTGAACAAAGGCACAGTAGGAACTCTGTATTTCCACCCTCAGCAGGCCATAACAAGATGCCTTACACCTGCCATGCCTGCCACATGTGAGAATAGAGGGTGTGACTTTGGTTCTTAGTAGGCAGTAACAAGGCTCCACATTCCCTCAGGGTCAGCAGAGACCCACAGTAACAGGATACCCTCTTGCTCCCTGTGGGAGTTGTAGCACAGGATACCTAATCAAAACTAGAGACTTTCATCCCTTCCCAACAGTAATGAATTAATCGCCCATCCTCATGTCAGCGGAGGACTGGTGGGGAAGTAGTCCTCACATCTGCACCCAGCTGCACAAGGAGAGTTTCACCCAGGAGACAAAATACAGGGCACCAGGAAGCCAGGTAAAGGGAAGTTTAAACAAGACCCAGGTTTTCATAACAATGCTCAAACCATTTTAAGTTTCCTTCCAATAATCAAGACGGTTTCAGACTAAATGAAAAAAGATAAGAATAAATGTCAACCTAGAAACAAGAGAGATGTCAGAATTATCTGGCAATTGTTTTTAAGTAACCATTTGAAAATGCTTCAATGAACAATTACAGGCATGCTTGAAACAAATGAAAAAATAGTCTCCTCAAATAAATAGAGGTACAAAGGAGAGCAAATGGAAATTTTGAATTGGAAAACACAGTAACTAAAATTTAAAAAATTGATAGGCTCAATAGCAGAAGAGAAGTGAAAGAGGAAAGAATAGTGAACTGGGTGATGGAACAATAAAAATCACTCCCTGTTGGATGTAGGCGTGGCTTAGTAGTAAAACACTTGTCCAACATGAGTGAGGTCCTGAGTTCAATACTCAGTACTCCCCCCAAAAAATTACTGCATCTCAATAATGAAAAGACAAAAAAAAAAAGCAAAAAAAGGAGGAGGAGAAAGAGGAGGAAACAGCAGCTCTCAAGGATCCACGGGACTATAACAAAAAAAAAAAAAAAAAAACACCTTACATTTATTTTCCTGGAATCCCAGAGAAGGGAAGAAAGAAGAAAACTGCTCAAAGAAATAATGGCCTAAGGCATCCCAAATTTTGGAGAACTTACAGATTCAAGAACCTAGATGAATGCCAAATATGATGAATCCAAAGAAACCCACTTAAAGACAAATAATCAAACTTCTGTAAACTCAAGACAAAATTATTGAAAGCAGAAAAAGAAAAACAAGACCTTAGATGTAGGGATTTTTCATCAAAAACCAGGAGGGCCAGAGGAAAGTTGTTATGGTTGTCCTCTAAAGCCTCATGCAATCATGGGAAACAGGCTTTTCAGAGGTAGGTGAATCTAGAGTTTGTGATTGATCATGGTCCATTGCTGGGATTACGGGTGTGAGTGCTACACCTGCCCCACGTAGGTTAGCCTGCCTACAATATAAGGACAGAAAGAGTCTTTTCTTATCCCTTTGATCTTGTTAATTTTCCTGTCTCTGTTGCCATGAACTCTTACCCTTTTTCCATGTGCCACCCTGCCTTAAAGCCAGCCAATTATGGATTGAACCCTCTACAAACTGTGAGCTAAATAAACCTTTCCCCTTTTAACTTTGAGTTTCCAGTATTTTGTCTCAGCAACAAGAGAAAAGTAACTAAGACAGAATTTGGCACCAGAAGTGGGGTCATTGCCGTGACATTACTTGGCCATGTGGCTCAAGAGACTTTGTGACCGGCTCGTTGGAAGAGAAAGAGTTAGGAAAGGTTTGGAGATGCTGGCTGAAAAAGCAGAGCTGGAACACCTTAGGCTGTATTGTATGAGAGATTCTAGTCAGACCTCAGAAGACCAGAAGGCTGAAAAAATTCCTGCCATTAAAGACCAGCCTCAGGAGGTTTCTGCTAGGAAGAAGGACTGCATTGGCTGGTGGACTCCAGATAACATATGTTATGGCCTGGAAGAAAGTCTGTCTGCATTTTGCTCATGCCCAGAGACTTTGCCTGAGACTGCAATTAAAAGGTGATGAACTAATTAATCTGACAAAAGAAATTTCAAGGCAGTCAAATATTGAGCTGGTGGCATGGCTACTGTTGGGGGCTTTTAGCCAGATCTATGTGGAGAATCAAGAGCAAAGAGCCCTGCAGAATGATTTAAAACATTGTGAGAATGGCCAGAAAGGAAGCTCAAGTAAAACTATGAACTACAAAGACGGAGCAGAGGATATCTTGATTGCTGAGAAGGAACAAGAGAATAGAAAAGATGGCCTGAGGGTATAACAAGAATCAGTAAGACCTCACCCTTTTCAGTCTCAAAATTACAAAAAATATGAAAGACTTTGCTTTGAGAAGAAAGTCACAGAGCACCATGTTCCAGAATTGTGCCAGCCTAGGGACTTAGTTCCTCAAAATTGGATTTAGAGTGTTCAGTGATCCAGGCACTGAACCCCTACAGCCAAAAGATCAGAAAGGCTGGCTACTGCTCCAACTGGCAGTGGACCTTAGTATCATCTACATGGTGCTGGTTTTAGGTGCATAGAGAGTAGAAGAACTGTAGGGTCAAAAAGGCTTCCACTCAGATTTCAGAAGTAGACCTATGAGGCCAGGCACTATACCTCTGAGAGGGCAGTGTGTGAAGCTGTGAGGTTAAAGTCAAAGGTGCAGTGAAGACCCCAGAAATTTGGAGAAGCCAGAACATGGGTCATTTAAGGAAAACTGCAAGGAAGGAGCAAAGCAGGCCCAAGAGAGAAGCCATAGGAGCTACAACTACCAGAAGTGCCACAGGGGTGGAGCCATCCAAGTCATTTAGAGTTTACATCTCGCCATAGTTTACCTCAAGTGCTGCACATGGAAACACAGGACTTAATGTTTGTGCCATTGGGTTTTAGACTTGCTTGGTCCCATTCCTTTGTACCTTCCTGTTTGTGACTTTTGAATGAAAATGTTTATCTTGTGCCATTGAATGCAGAAAGTGTTTAACTTTCTTTTCCTTTGCACAGGAAAAGGGGATTACGACTCACAGATAAGGAGATTACAACTCAGAAGAGACTTGTGACTTGGAGTTTTCAGCAATGTTGAAACTGTTAGGACTTTGGTAACTATTAGAGATGGACCAAATACCTTGTGCATGAAGGGATATCCATGAGTCCTTGTAGAGGCCAGGGTCAGAATGTTGTAGCTTGTGTCTGGATGTTCCCCCAAAGCCTCATGCAGTCGTGGGGGGCAGGCTTTTCAGAGGAGGCTGAATCTAGAGTTTCTGATTGATTCATGCTCCAATGCTGGGATTGAGAGCGAATACTACACCCACCCTAGGTAGGCTAGCATGCCTATAATATAAGGGACGAAAAGAGTCTTGTCTTACCCTTTTGCTCTTACTGCTTTTGCTATTTTCTGCCACCATGTACTGTTGAACCTCTGTTATGTGCCACCTTGCCTTGGAGTCAGCTGATTATGGATGGAAACTTCTACAAACTGTGAGCTAAATAAATCTCTCTCCTTTTAACTTAAGATATTGGGTAGTTTGTTTCAGTAATGAGAGAAAAGTAACTACGATGGAAGTAGAACAATATTTTCTCATGTGTACAAAGAACTGCTAACCCAGAATCTATTACCAGTGAAAATATCCTTCAGGCATGAAGGAAAAATTAGAAGAATAACATGACAGAAACCTAAGCAAAGTTGTCACCTGAAGACTCGTCCTAAAAAAATGGCTAAAAAAAGTCTAGCAAAAAATAAATAACGTTTTGCTAAGACAAAAAGAAGCTTAGAACATTAAGAAAGGAAAGAGAAGTGGGCATGGTGGCATATAATCCCAGCATCCCAGAGGCTGAGCCAGAAAGCTCATGTGTTCAAGGGCAGCCTGGGCTACTTGAGAGTTTGAAGCCATGCTGGACTACATGGTGAGACAGTTTCTCAAAAACAAAAACAAAAACAAAAAGAGAGAGAGAGAGAGAGAGAGAGAGAGAGAGAGAGAAGAGGGGAGGAGAGAGAAGGGAGATAATATGGTAAACAAAAATGGGGTAAATGTAAATACAATGAATTTTTTTCCCATCTTGAGTTTTCAAAATTGTATTCAATAGTTGAAGCACAAATTAAAATTCTATCTGGATGCAGTTGTAAATGTATGCAGAGAAGATATTTAAAACACTTACGTTAAAAGTGGAAGAGAGTGAAGCGACACAAAGGGGCAGAAGGCTTCTACTCTTCCCTCTAACTGCTCAGATGACTTTAGTAGGAGGCTGTGCTAGGTTGGGTAAATATGAAGCAACATCTCAAGTAACAAAATTACACAGAGACATACAAACACTAGAGATACATCAGAATAGAACCTAAGGACTGTGCCAGTAACCCCCAAAAGGCAAACACAAAGGTGAAAATCAGGAAGACACAGAAACCAAAAGGTGCTGCTTCTACAGCTGTGCGAGTAACAGAGGAGAGCGTCCGACGTTTCCCACAGATTCCAGAGCTGACCTCTGAGGTCAGTTTCCAATCGCGAGACACAGTGCTTCCCAGGGCTGGGAACTACAGTATCTGACTAGGACAAAAGGGCCAGCATTTTGGCTAGCTTCCTGTCACTGAGCATAACTCAGCCAAGCCTAATTTCACTCATTCCAATCTCCCTTCCCATAGTTTATGCAGAGAAGACAAAATTGTGCTGGACCAAGTCATCTGTGCCCCCCAGTACAACTCATGGCCCTTGGACAAGGCAGGAAAGCACTCCGCACTACATAGATGCACTCCCCTACCTGGGAGGGGCTGGAAAGTCTCTTTTGTCTCAAACTGTGCAGGCATAAGGGCGTACAACGATTGTAGACAAAGTACTAAGTCTATGCTGTGAAGTACCTACAAAGGCGATAAATCCAATCAAGCACAGGGAAACTCAGAGTTTCAAAAATGGCTATTCTAGAATCCAAGTTCTGAAAATAATACACCACAGTATTATCATTCAATAAAAATTTCATTTGAAATGCTATTACCACTAATGTTATGATTTGGTTGACAGAAAACATGAGGGAAAATAATCCTAGTGTTGTCCCCACAGTTTTCTGAGATTTGTAGCGACCGACAGGCAAACACGTTTGTTGAAGAAGTTGGTAAATGGACACAGAAAGCACTTGCTGTGAACATAGTAACAAGATAATGGTTCAGGACCCTGCACAACACAGACTATGCCTCACACACACACACACACACACACACACACACACGGATGGCCCTGAAGTTGATCACACTGTTGTTCCTCAGGACACCTCACAGCCAGAGGCTGTTCCTGTCCTGGCCACCTAGGATTTGGGGGACTTGGTAGTTGTTGTGTATCAGGTTTTTAATATCATGACCAAGAACTTTGAAGATGTGACACCAGCTTCAAGCAGATGTTTGTAATGGCAGATAGAATTCACAAACCTTCACTCCCTCCAGGTTAAGGAGAGATTGGTAATTAGCACTAAAAGCTAACTTCTTATACTCCAGTCACACAATTTGATTCCAATTTTTAAAGCCAAAGTCTTTTCTATTTTTTCTCCTGTTTTATTGAAATTCATTAAAATTAAAACATTTGGAAATCACAAACAGAAGCATGAGGTGAGTGAAAGTGGGGACAGTGTTTCCTTCTATCTCATTGAGTTCTGAGTCTCTTACTGCCCATATGAAGCATCGTATCAGGTAGGGTACAGAGATCAAAGTTGGTGTAAAATCTCAAATTTGTCTGTAGTACAGGGATCAATATTACCAGTGCTTTTTAGAATACTAATTTTTAAGAACAAGTATGATTTTTCCAAGTGACCAGTCAAAACATTTAGTTTTACAGGCATTTCATATGTTTATACCTTTAATGTTTCTTTGCCAGTTTTCATACAGGAAGGTAGATGGCAGAAATGTCAACTCTACAGCCCTGAGGATACGGCCAGAGCACATCTGTGTCCATGGAAGCAATATCCAGACCCACAGCCCACCTCTGCACAAATCCATCCTTCATTCCTTCTCTACCCACTCCTCCAGTGCCAATCAAGGAAATATGTAGCTGAATGGATTGCCGAGAAAAGCATTCATCAAGGAAGAAATGGTCCATTCCTTGGATGATGGGAGAGAAGATGTACTATGCTAGGAGAAAGCTATTCATGGTTTCATAATATTCACGACAGAATGGCAGGTCCAACAGGAAAGATGAGGCCATGTCTTCCAAGAGTTTTGGGATAATAAATATTAGAAATGGTACAACACTTTAATAAAAATTATGGTAGTTCATGTTCTTGGACTCCCATAGGTATTTGTGAGAGCTGAACCATTGAATCCAGTCCATATTCTGCTTAAGTAAGCCCCAGCCTTGCCCTTAGAGTGGAGAGAAAAGTTAAATATAATGCACTGGACGGAAGTTAACAGTTGCTTGGAAAGAGATGAGGATGGGCTAAAGCCACAGAGAGATCAGTTGTGTCTGAGACATTTTTAATACAAAATTTAATATAATGTAAACAAAGCAAACCTTATTTTCATTCACAGAAACTTTGTCTCAATTCTGGCACCCTGAGTTCAGGTTACTATGGATACATTTTATTCTATGTGGCTGAGATACAGAGACGAATTTACTGATTTCTAGGTGTATGCCCTTATCTTTGGACTCTACATAACAAGAGATGGATTCCTCTCTTCTTCTGGCCAAAATTAATATTCAGGAAGCCTCCTAATATTTAGCTAATGTGCCACAAGGATGCCCATAGGTATTCTGCCCAATGCATGACAAAAACTCCCCTTTCAATTGTCCTTCTTATCATTTCCTGAAGGTATTTGGTACCTCCACATGGCCGATTCCATCCTGACATGGATCAGGCATGGTTCATCACTTCTTCACTTTCTTCCTATAATAGTTAACAAGCCTTGGTAAAACAAATTCATTTCTTCTATAAGAAGAAAATAGTACTAAAGTTAAAAATTAATATCTAGGTTTCAACAGAAGGGTCCAAAAAATTCAGAATTTTTTCATTTATATTATGAAGTGGATTAATCATCACCCACCAGATTGAAGTGACTAGAAATATTAGATCATGTCAGAGGCTTTTTAAAAAAAGCAAAAGGCTTTTCATGTACATTCAGAGGTTATATGTACATGCAAAGCAAGGATCTAGTTTTATTTTTCTTCTTAGAAAGAGCCAGTTAGGGTCTGAGATAGTCATCTAGAATGGTGCGTAAGCATACAGACCTGAAGCTAAACTGCCTAGGCTGAAGTCCCTGCTTCACACTCTTCAAATTATCCAGTCTGCACATGTACCTGAGTTTCTTGTTGATGAAGTGATGATAAAATATTCATATGGTTGCTACAAGATCAAGACAATACATATTTCAAACAGAGAAGTCCTAGGACATAGCAAATGTTTAGTAAGTATCAGTTGTCATTGTTGCTCTTGTGTTATTAAATATGTCAACATATTTAAATATCCTCTCTGTCATACATGCTTTAAGTAGCTAATGAGCTTGGGAGTGCTCTATTCCAACAGTCTCTCTATTCTTGTGCCATTACTAGGATATTTTAACTGTTACGTATTTGTAATAGAACTTCGTCTCTTAAATCTTGGTCTCTTGTCTTTTCCCTTCTTTTCCAAATTGTTTTATATATTCATAGACACTGGAATTTTTATTTGAATTGCATTATGGATGAGGTTCAGAGGAAACATAACCTTTATAATGCTGCTATTCTAGTCAAAGACACAACCTACTCTCATTCATTCAGATCTTTTTTGTGTTCTCCAATAGCACATTAAAATATTTCTCTGTAAAACTCAATAATCTTTCTTAGTTTATTGCATTGGGCAAGGTATTATATTTTCTCTGTAATAAGAGAAATTATTCTTTATAAATGTGCCCTATTTCAAACAGATTTTGTGGCCTTCATTACAAACACTTTTTTTACTAGATAATGAGTTTATTAAATACTTTTTCTACATCTGTCAAAATGATCATATTATTGTTTTCCTTTATTCTACTAACATAGTAAGTTAGATTTATTTTTGAATGTTAAATTTTTTTGTGATTGGTAGAGTTTATATCCAGCAATGTTGCTAAATTCTTAGTAGTTCTAATAATTTCCTGCTAATTCTTACAAATATTCTACATAAACACTTGCATCAACTTCCTTTCTAACTTTTATGCCTACTTTCTATTGCATTAAATGAACTGTTATTATACTGTATATTAAATAGCTAAAATAAACCCCTATTAAAAATACAAAACACTATCCTTACAACATCAGGGTGAGACCTTAAGTAAGATGCAGAAGCCCTTACAGGGGAAGTTTGATGGGTTTGGTTATATCTAATGATATATTCCAGAAAAGGTACTTGCATCTGGCAAAGAATGCGTAGGCTGCATGAGGACCTCCTGCAAATCAACAAGAAAAGATGGGAAACCCCATAGTAAGACCGGCAGGAAATAGGACACACAAGCCCTCAGGAGGAAGCTTACAGGCCTAATATGCAAATGAACAAGTGCCTAACTTTTTTTTTTTTTTTTTTTTTGGCGGCACCGGGGATTGAACTCACAACCTCGCGCCTGTCAGACGCCTAACTTTATTAACAAACATAAAAGGTTAAACTAAAATAACAATGAAATAGTACTTTTTACTTATAATTTTAAAGGAAATGAAAATGTTGGGTAGCTTCAGTTTGGGACTAAGACATGCAAAAGTCAAAATGTTTGTGCAGATATAGACACTCACCATACAGAGAAGCAACTTGCAAATAATTAGAAAAACTGTGTGCTTGCTGTGAACCTAGTAATTACAATACTGCTATGCAGTCCTCTCCCCATGAAGCATCTCTTACACTGATAAAGACAGACATGAAGGATACCCATGACAGCACTGTGGTGGTTTGGAAAACTCTAAGTGTTCATCAAGAGGAAAAATAGATGAAATATGTAGCAATCAAAAAGAATGAACTCATTCCACATATATTGACATGGGTGGACTTAAAAACTCTAATACTGGGTTAAAAAAAAAATAACAGAATTCACCAAACAAGACTATTCCTATAAATTAAAAGCATACACCTAAAATAATACCATTTATTTGTTATGAACATGTATTTACAAATAAATACATGATAGATGGTTGGAAGAAGACATATTAAACTGAGAAAAGTAGATGTCCATGGTGGGAAAAATGGATTTGGAGATAGTGATATAATAAATAATAAAATTACATTAAGAAATTAAATATAAAAGCAGCATGAATCAACACTGCCATAAAGTGAAAACCATGATTAAACCAAGCTTATGGGGCAAAAGTCAAAAATGTGAGAGGAAGCAAGGGAGGAAAGAAAGAACAAATAAAAAAAATCAGTAATTAGATTGAAGAATAAGAATGTCTTTGGTAATTCATGTGTCTAGAAATCTGTCCATTCCTTCTGTCTTTTCCATCTTATTTGAGTACTAGTTCTCAAAGTAAATACTGATGATCTTCTGGATTTCTGCAGGATCTGTTGTGATTTCACTCTTTTCATTCCTATCTAGAATACATAAAGAATTCAAAAAAATCAGATCTCCCCCACAAGTTCAACAATGCAATCCAAAAATGGGTACCTGAGATGAATACGCACTTCTCAAATGAAGAAATACAAATGACAAATACATATATGAAAAAAAGTTCAACATCACTGGTCATTTGAGAAATGCAATTAATACAACACTGAGATTCCATCTCACCTCAGAAAGAATGGCTATTATAGGAAATCAACCAGTGAGAAATGCTGGAGTAGCTGTGGGGAAAAATGAACCCATCTGCATTGCTGGTGGAAGTGTAGACTGGCACAACCTCTGTAGAAATCAGTGTGAAGACTCCTCAAAAAAAAAAAAAAACCTGGGACTAGAGATTCCATCCAAGTTGGCTATTCCCCTTCTTGATATCTTCCCAAAAGAATTAAAAGTAGCATACCACAGCAATATATGCACACCCATGTTTGTAGAAGCAGTTAGTAATAGCTAAATCTTGGAAACAGCCAAAATGCCTATCAATCAATAAATGGATAAGGATGTACTTTTTTATACAGTGGAGAACTGTTCAGCCACAGAGTGCAAACTTGAGACATTTATAGCTAAGTGGATGCACCTTGAGGTCATACTCTTAAGTGAAACAAATCAGGCGCGCACGTGTAAATATCACATTGCATATTGGGTGTGAGAAACAAAGTGTACATAAGAGCCAAAATGTATAATAGATATCGCAAAATAGGAAGGAAATGTTCAGATGGGAAGGGGAACTAAGCAAAGGGAGGAAAAAAGGAAGGAAAGAAAAAGAAAAAAAACAAGAAAAGAAGGAAAAAATGGAAACAAAGCTTTTTTAAATAAGGAGGGGAAGACGATTGAAAGGGGAGGGGAATGATAGAAAAAGAATCAAGATCTATCATGTACAGGCACAAATTCCCTGTGATGAATGTGACTGTTATGTTACCTGAACTGTACCAAATAAACTTAATTTTAAAAGAATAATGCCCAAAGAAAAACAAGGACAGGATGAGAGAACAGAAGAAGGAAGAAAGGAAGGAAGGAAGGAAGGAAGGAAATAGAAAGAACTACAGAATCAGTTCTGTGGAGTAAACTTAAAGTATTCATTAGAAGTATCCACAGTCTAAAGAACTAGTAAGAAACTTAAAAATCTTGACACACTTTTAGGGGTGGGAAGCACCTGACACCCCCCATGCCCACACTGCCACACTAACGCATTTGGCCCCTAGAGCCACTTTACCAGCTCTGAGCATATAGCAGTATTTTTATGCCTGAAGAAAATTTTAGAGAACTTTCCAACTGATTTATAAAGGGGTAAATGATATATGTAGTGATATATTAAAGTGAATGTTTAAATAAAAATCATTATAGTACAAGATACATTGTCATTAACCCACCTCAAAATCCTACCCCTTACTTCAGGCACATTTACCCCACTGTTTTTACTACTTTCAAAAACAGCTCTGGAAATCCTGTTTCATAAGGGTCTTTTCATGCCTGCCTTGATGTCCTGAATTGATTCAAAATATTACATGGATTTCTGTCAAATAAAAACTTTATGGTGTGTCCTGATCCATCTCATTCATTGGATGTGGTACCATCCAACTTCTGGCTCTTCCCCAAAGTCAAAAAATGACCATGAAATGTAAACATTTTGAATCAATCCCAGACACTGAGGCAGCCACGAGTGCACAACTAAAGACATGTGTTGGAGAGGACTCCAGAGCTGCTGGAGAAGTGGCAAGAACAATGGACGCATGCGTTTGAAGCAAGGGAGAGGATTCTGAGAGGCACTCATGGCAATGCATCATTTACTGTGATAATTTTTAAGATGCAAGCATTCCTACTGGGCTTGGTGGCACAGGACCATAACCCCAGCACTATGGGAGGCTGAGGCAAGAGGACTGCCAGTCCAAGCCCACCCTGAGCAACTTAGCCAGTGAGTTCTCTCTCAAAAATTAAAGCATGGGTTTTACAGCTCATTGTAAAACCCCAGGGTTCAATCCCCAGGACTACACAAAAATAATCACCACATCTTTTGTTCACACCTCATATTTTAGGCATGCTTCAAGTTTGGTCTAATTTCAGTCATCAATGCCCTTCCTTCAAGGGTCTGCACTAGTGTGACTGAGGCTTTCTTGAGCAGATGCTACTCGAGGAGGGAAGCTTCCTTTAATCTTCTCACTCCCCAAAGAAAATCTGATTCACTGAATCATCTTATTTCCCTGCAGTCAGCTTTGGGCTCAAAATAGGAAAAATACTTACACAGCTATGGTTAAACCTTTGGAAAACACACATGTGAGCAAGAGAGACAAGTAAGTGAATTCGCTTTGGCTGGAGAGCCGGAGGAAGAGGCAGACCTGTCCCCTCAGTGGGGTGAAGAGTTTGCACGCAGAAAGAACTCAAGATCGCTCAGTACTGAATTCGGTCCTGATGAAGCAGCAGCTTTTGAGCAGTTGCCTCTCGACAGAGGCACACTCCCCAGACCTTATCTGCCCTTTCTGAGAGAGGCAAGGGGTACCTCTCAGGAGGACTGAAGAAGGTCTTGCCTGTCTCACCTGCATGGGGTTCTGACAGCCAGGCTAGAGCATGGAGAAGTGCACTGTCTCGGGCCACGGCTCGGTGCCAAACGCATCTCTTTCACCAGCTCCTACTTCACAGGGTCTCCCCTTAGTGCTACACGCGTATGCGTGTGTGCGCCCGTGCGCTCGCTCGAATGAGAAGAGCGAGGCTAGGTTCTACAAAGTCTATCTTGGCCAGGTGAGCACTTGGAATCTCAGGATCAAGTGTCCATGGCTTTGAAAGCAGCCCACAGTGGGCTGACGCTGGGAGCACCTCCCAATCTGGCCTCTGTTCCGCCTTGCCCCAGTGCTGTAGCACTGCCGTGGCGCTGTGTAGCAGTGCAGCAGGAACTGCCTACTGCAATTCATGACGGAGGAGGACTCGCTCCTGATGGCGTAGTACCTTCATCCCACCCCCTTCCCTTCCACCTACTGTGCTGTCATCTGGCAGAATGTTCAACGGGGAGGGCCGCCCTACACCAGTGAAGTCAGCAGGTCGGTCTCCAGTCAGCCGCGCTCGGTCTCTCCTGCTTTGGCGGACAAGGAAGGATGCAAGCACCACTGAGGCAGCAGTGGCTCTTCGTGGACACTTTGCTTGCCCATGAAGTGAGAAGGCTGGCCTACAGGCGTCGAAAGATTTTCCAGATCATGCCTGTCTTGTGGACACCCTCCTTCCCATCAGCCAGGATGGCTCTGCTCAGTGGCTTCCCAGTAAAACGTTGGTGGCACAACTGGTGGACCAGCCGGACCTTCCTGTTTTAGAGCTAGAGACACAGTTGCCACTGTCTTTGCCCCACATTTAGTTTAGTTTACTCTATGGTTTCTAGAATATTCCCAACTATTGATTTTTTTGGGCAATAGGACTCTTCAAATGCAAACTTTCTGGGAGTTATAAGAACGGTATCAATTATTCATGATGAAGTGTGAATCAGTTCGGCCAGTAGGTTGACCTCTTATAATATAATATATTCTTATATAAGGAAGTTGCTCTATCAGGGAAACAAAGGCAGCATTAGCAGAGAAGAGGCACTGTGCAGGAATAATCTGTGGGTGGGAGCCATCACAGTGCGGCCTCATGAATCTGGAGAATGATTAGGACTCCTGATCCTAGAGAACTGGAGCGGAGAGAGAAAAGAAGGTGATAAACAGGCAGCCGGGGAGGTGCAGAGGCAGACGTGCACTTTACCGCCCTGTCCACTGCACACATCCAACCCTCTGACAGAGCCTGCGTATGGAGGCATTTGAGGGCAGACATCCTCACCTGCAGGCGGCAGCACTTCACAGAATCAGTCTACAAACCCACACATGTAGTCAGTTTCTTCCCGCCCAGCTAACGGGAAAGCCTCTGCACTCCTTGTCAGGAAGCTGTGGTCCTGTTCTCCCCGCCTGCTGACCCAGCAAAGCTATGCATCAAACTGTAGCTGCCTGAGGAGGTGGAAGTGGGAAGGAATTATTGACCAGGGTGTCTTCACTCTCACATGGTTGATTAGAGTTTTTTTCATGTTCTACAGGCAGCATGATACAAATGGGCTTTTAGATGACTGTGGGTTCAGAGTTGAGTTTTCGTTAATTGTGTAAGGGAGACTGAGGCAGAGAGATCATGCCCTCTCCTCTGACAGTATATCTACTCCACTGAAGAAACCTGCAAGACGCGGGTTCGGTGTTTTCGCCCTACTAAAGTCTTTGTAGTCCCTCCCAGTCTAAGCAAATGAATAGCAGTTTAATTCTTTCCCTTTCCCTCCCTTGGTTACTAAGAAGTAATATTCGATGACAACCTATTACAGCATCTGTGGAAGGTGTTCAGGGGTGTGTCTTTCAGCATTTCCTGTAAGTTTCTAGTGAGCTTTGGTGGCTCTCAGATGACAGAAACAGAAGCCATGCGTGGGGAATGCCCTTCCCATGGTGCGGATGGCCTCTGCCACTGCCAGCAGCAGGTTGCAGGTAGCCCAAGGGTTTTTAGCTCTAGTGAATTTGTTGGCCCAAAGAAAAAAACAGAATATCTGGCAGGGAGTGGGAGCTGGTACTGCTAATTCTCTAGAATGAGATCAAAGTGCTTCACATCTAGCACTTTGGTAAAAATGATATCCTGAAAATTTTTATCTCAAACTTAGATAGATGAGGCTGCTTTAGAGGTGTGGGAAGAAGAATGCTTTCCATATTTTGGAAGAAAATTTTATAAACTCCAGACCCTGACTGTTGTGATGATAACTAGAGGCAAACCCAACTACAATTTCTCTTTTTCTTCCAAAGCAAGATGAAGAGTTTGCCTTTTATTTGCAGAAATCAAGCTGCAGTGAGATTTTATTATGGAAGGAAAGGCCTAGAGGAACTGTCTGCAGCTTTGAAACAGAAGTTTTTATAAAGACTTAACCATGTTCTCTCTGGAGTTTAGGACCCTGTGTGTCTGTGCGATATGCAAGTTCTGTCATTAGTTCTACTTTGCTGTGATCTCCTGCCTACTTTTTCATGAAGATCAGTTTGCTTGCAGTATCTGAAATTGAGCGAATTAGCGGGAAGTGGGTAATCTGTGGGATGAGCCAGAAGAACAGCTTCAAACAGCATTTCAAGGCTGTGCTTCTCATATAATTACATATGGACACTGCAGCCAGTTCCTGCAGGGCTAAACCTTTGGAGGGACTGTTCCAGGAAATCTGAGTTTCACAAATAAGACTAAGGCCTGAGGACACTGTCTTCATTGTTGAAGATATCCTTTGGTGAACTTTTCTGGCTTTGCTGGAGCGGTCTTCTAGGTCTCATTTGTACCTCCTCCTTACCTCTGTTGAGGGAGCAGTTTCATCAGCCCATCAGTCCCTCCATTCACTGAATCACAGATTACTATGAGATGAATACTCATACAATGTGTACTAAATTCCAGTGAGTTGAAAAATAGTTGTGATTCCCATAAAAGAACAGAGGAAAGAGACATAGAATTAATTAATTAATTATAGAAAACACAGCTCAGCAAACCTCACAAGGCCCTCCAGTTGATATCAAAAAACGTCTAGTAATCTAAGACTAAGCCCTCTATGTCCTAGGGTTAATGAAGTAAAGTAGCATTTCTGCTCCTCATGTCAAGAGGAGAATAACGTCCTGGTAACAACTGCAGATATGCAAAACCAAGACGTCAAAGGAGTCTTACACACATATACTAAAGCTGGACTACACTTGATGGAATAAAAAATATTGCAAGATCTGTGTATTACCACCAAGGATGCCACAACCATGTAGGAGAAGCCATGGATACTGCAAAGAGAAAAACCAACACCCTGGGAAATTTTCCAGGAAAAGAGTCTTAAAGGATAACAGAAGTGGGGCTTACATCACTGTGAGGGAAAAGTAGGGCAGGCCCTCGCAGATCTGAGTTGCTCTCAGTCATTCCTGAGGTACACACTGACACCATCATCAGGGTCATGATATGAGTGCAAAGCCAGGCACCAACTTCCTCTCCTAGCCCTGTGGTTTGCCAAGCTCAGGCATCCTCTCCTGATGGCTTTCACACTTAAACACGGAACTTATTTAATTTTGCTTTCTGCCCTTCCATTCTAGTATATATAAGAAAAGAAAAGAAAAAAGTATATAGCTAAAATGTTGCTGATCAGATTCGAAGGCAAACATAGAAAGTTAATTCAGAATATTAGTCTTAGTAGAATATGATCAATATTCTGGTCATGGAATGGAACATTTTTAAAACAAACCTCTTCTATACACAGGGAGACAAGAAAAGATTCAAGATTTTCAAACTGAACTCTTAAGAAACCAAAGAGTTACAGTTTCTGTAAGTGTTTGAATAGAGTTTAATTTTATAAATATTTTTAAATAATTTAAACATTTCTAAAATTGCAGCTTAATGAAATTAGCTATACAGTAGCTTTTGAAACACTAGAAGCCAATAACCCTAAATTTTGTTGGACTGGATTATATTCAAGGTAGAAATACTTCGCAGCACATTTTTTTCAGGGAAAGAACTTTCAATGAGTGAGTTGAATTGTTTGATAGAATTTATATGCCATTGTAATAACCAACAACTAATGGAGTATTTACTAAGGAGTGTTTACTAAATGTCAACAAACTGAGCTAAGTTTAACATTCACAACCCTAAGCAATAAACACTATTAACCTCATCTTCTGCTTCAGTTAAATAAAGCTTAAAGAATAAATGATGGGCCTACCCAATAGTGGAGCCAGAGTTGGCACCTCAAGTCTGGTGGTGGGGGCTGAGCTCTTGGTGGCTGACACACTGCCGCACAGGGATCTGCAGAACAGAACTCAGCAATGGTGATGCAGACTAGACGAACAGCACCAGTCTACAGTTAGGGAAATACAATGATGTCTTTTCTCTCCTCAACAATTACTCAAAACTGGATTTAAAAGCTTCAGTATTTTCCAGGAAACAAATTCCTTTAAGTTCTCAGAAAAGCACAAAGTACTTTGCCTCCCATGCATGCTGGCTATGACAAAAGTAAAGGAATTATTGTAACTTGCAATTGTTTGTAATATTTTATTCTTTTGTCAGACATTATGGTCATGTTTTTTATGCCCAAGGTCATTTGTTGTTATTGCTGAAAATTCAACCATTTTGAATTGTACCCAACTTCAATATCTCCAGTAAGGAAATATTCCTTATTTGAGTATTATCATGCTTGATATAATAATAATATGGAAAATCATACATATCTAATATATATACATAATATATGCTGCCAATTGAACCCAGTGCTTCTTGCATGATAGGCGTGTGCTCTACCATGAAGCTGCACCCCCAGCCAACCCCAGGAAATTATATTTTTAAAAATAAAATAGCCCCATATCTCCTAGGCTAATAAAAGTGTCTTGATTTTTCAGCTCAGTCAGGATATGTCCCTGGCAGCTCCAGGGTTAGTTTACCTTTTTCCTCAGAAGCTTTAACTTATCACCTTCTGAAATCTACTGTCTGGGAATCAGGAATGCTAACTGCAGTTCATATCTCTTACACCTCGTGTTATGCTCACCATTTGGATGATGTAATGTTCTGCCAAACTGCAGGAGTTAAAGGCATTCAGCAGCCCAGGTTCAAATAGCAAATTTTCTCTAAGGAATTTTGCTTTTTTTTTTTTTTTTAACATCGGACAGCAGCAGGACATTGTTGTACAAATATAAACTGTCAAAGAGAGTTTTCAGGTTTCAGTGACATCATTTTTATGAACCACTTAGGGTTTCTTTTATTATTATTTTACTTTTATTCTGATAACCACATGATTGTAGCTAGTTCAGAGTCTTAAGTGAAGAGTGCACTTAAAACTAGATTATTAAATAATTTTTATATAAATAGGATTCTTTTACTTTCTTACTTTAGAAAGGTGAGAGAGTATGGCTGGAAAACTTAGTTTTCTTTTGAGTTCCACAGACCTCCCAAAACCACAAACATCAAAATGTGATCCTTAAACTATTAAACCACAGTACAAGATGTTTTTAAAGTAAACATAAATCCTATAAAAGTCAAATCATTTTAGGATTTGGAATTTATAGCCCCTCAAATATTAATAAAACCCAAAATGCTATGACCCCAGTTTCGTTCAGAGTTGATAGCAACGGTTAACTTCAACACCAGGCCATTGCACCAAGGCCAATTCCCTTAGACAGACTAATCATTTCTTTCTCTTACCCATCTCTCTGTGCCTCTGGCTTTCTGAAAGTTGACTTCAGATCTCTTATTCTGCAAAGAATTCTGTCAGTCCCTGACCCTGACCCAAGACAACTGGATCCTAGATCCATCGTCTGTTTGCTATGTTGGGTCCCGGACAGCATCCAGTCCTCATACTCAAACAAGAGAAGTGCATGGCTCTAGAAAACCAACTTTCCATTTCAAACTTACTCCAAAGAATTTTATAAATAAATCATGCTAAAGAGAATACATTTTAAGGCTCAGTGAGCAAGAAACTCAGATCCAGCTAGAGCAGAACAAGCACTACTCTTTTCTCCACTCCTCTTCTCACCCATGCGTTCCAAATGCAGGTGCATTCATGAGCAGGAGCCACAAAGACTCCATAAAGTTCCAACTTTCTAGCCAGAAGACCCAGCATGGGAATATCAGAAAGCAGGGTGTGCTGGGGTGAAAAGGAGCTTTCAACCCAATAAGTCACTTAGACATTACTAGCGCCAGTCTTTGGTCGCATATATAGAGACTGGGGCCCACACAGCATAACAAACACAATGAGAACTGAACTCATCATCTTAGACTTGCCATTGGGGCCTGCACACTGGACACATCAGAATGTCCTGTGATTTCTCTGAAAATGAACCTGATATTGAAGCCACAGTGCCCAGGAGGCAAGACAGAATTTGTGACTCCTTGAGTTAACTGCCCACTACAACAAAAATATCAACATAGGATTAAACAAAACCAGAATCTCATAAAATAATGTTCAAACTATCCAAGATATAATCTAAAATTGTTTGGCATATATAAAATTGTTTAGGAAATTCCACCCCACATGGGGTATGACAACAAACAGACACTAATATTGAAATGACACAGATATTCGAATTATCTGAGAGACTTTATAACAAACATTAAAAAAATGCTCCAACAAATAAGGCAAAGCTCTCTACATATGAAGGAAAAGATATATTAAAAAATGACAAAAAAACTGGAAGATATGAAGATGAAGTAAATGGAAGGTTTATCACTACAAAAAGCCAATCACCAAAATTTAAAACTTACTTGAACCTTCAGTAGCATATTGGAGATGATAAATAAAAGAGTAAATAAATTCAAAGATAAATTTCTAAACAACTATGGAGAGAAAAAATGTAAAAATGAAACAAAAAAACAGAACCACAATGATTTACATAATGTACCTAAGTATTTAATATTTGTTTAAATGGATTCAGAAAGAAAAGAAAGTACAGTGCTCCAAAAAATGAGGATATAATAGTTGAAAATTTCCAATCTATGGTGAAATATATAAACCTACAAAATCAACAACAGAGTGAACTTTGGGAAGAAGAAATAAACAAAATCAATTCTTAGAAACACCACAATGAAACTGCTAAAAAGAGGTACAGCTAGCCAGCAAGAGATTCTTTGGGTGAAGGAATGGTTCTATGTTCTGAATGTAGCGCTGGCTAAAGAATCTCTACGCATGCTGAGACTGATAGAACTGCATACCAAGAGTCAACATCACTGTATGTTAATTTACAATATAGAATTTTTAAAAATTAAAACAATACATTGTTGATGTCTTAAAAATCTTATAAGCAGGTGTTATGGATTACAAACTGGTGGTCAACTTGGCACCAGTTGAATTGGTTCAGCTGGTGTTGAGTTAAAGATGCTCCACGTGAAGAAAGTTGCCAGCATAAATAGGGACGTGGAGAAGAAGAGCCGGGCGTTGTGGGTTCTTCCAAGAGTTGCTGTTGGAGCCGCTGGTTCTCCTGGAGGTGCTCGTCACGCTGGCTTCCCCAATATGGATTCGGCCATTATCGTCGGAGGAGCTCGGGACCTCATCGGTGAGAGTGGCTGTGGTTCACATTGCGGGAGCCCTGCTCCTCACATTGTGCATCGCTTCCTGGCTCCGGAGGGGAGGCTGTGTGCTGGAGAAGCTGGTCACGCTGGGCTTCCTGACCTGTGCTCAACTGTTCTCCATCGTCGGAGGAGCGCGGGACCTCGTTGCCGTTGGGGATGGCTGTGGTGCTCTTCAGGGCAGCCCCGCTTCTTCTTCTGAGCGTGACTTCTCGGCTCCTACTTAGAACCCTCAACCCACTGCACAGCTCCTTCACCCTGCTGGCATAGACTTTCTGGTTCCACCGCTGACCTGTGGCCTTCCCAGCACAGAACTGTAAATAAACTGGCGTGAGCCCTTATTGGGGGCTCTTAGGTTCCCAGTTGGTACTGTGGGAGGCATTGTCATGCATTTGGGTCTCTAGTGGGACTCTTGCATGATATTGCTGTGGGATCCAGGCCCTCGGCTATCCTGGGTCTTAGTGTTGTGGACAGATCTTTCTGCACCGTCTCATGTTTAACTTTGGGTGATTATT
>RJWM01015282.1:0-48244 GCA_004363535.1 Dasyprocta punctata
CTAATTCAAAATCAGCTGTAGCAAGCTGAATTCTGAACCAGGAAGATTACAAAGGAGAGAGAGAAAGATTACATAAGATAAGGTACCAATTTGATAAGACAAAAAATATTATAAATGTACATATATCTAACAAAAGGGAACCAAAATATATCAGGCCCAAACTGG
The DNA here is from genome assembly GCA_004363535.1 of Dasyprocta punctata. Lineage (NCBI taxonomy): Eukaryota > Metazoa > Chordata > Mammalia > Rodentia > Dasyproctidae > Dasyprocta > Dasyprocta punctata. Next base: position 166 of record RJWM01015282.1, read on the forward strand.
TAGAAGTAAAAGTGTACAGAAACAAATCTATTACAGTTTAGCATTTCAGTGCCCTTTCGTAAGTAATTGGTAGACTAAACATGCAGAATATCAATAAGAAGGTAGAGGAAGGGAATAGAACTATCAATCACTTTATCTAATTGACATTTATTGACTAAGCCATCCAACAAAAGCGGACTAAACATTTTTCTCAACTTCATATAGAACATTCATCAAGATAAACATTCAAAGCCATAATTCATACATTAAAAAATTTAAGAGACTAGAAATTACACATTGAGTTTTCTCAGCCCATAAGAGAATTAAATCAGTGACAGGAGAGTAGTTGGAAAACTCCAAAATATTTGGAAATTTTCAAATAACTCGTAGGTCAAGGAAGAAATTTTTAACATTTGTTTTGAACTGAATAAAAATGACTTTCTAAAATTTGGGGGTTGCAAAGAAAGCAGTGCCTTAAATTCATTCATTAGAAAATAAAAAGTATCTAGCATCAATAATCTAACACGTCTTAGAAAGCAAGAAAATGAAGAACAAATTAAACCTAAATAAAAAGAAGGAGAAATAAATCAGTTGTCTGTAGGTGCTTGGATATGCTTCCATGTCCTCTCTTCTATTCCACTGGTCTACATTTCTGCTCATGTGCCAGTACCATGAGATTTTGTTACTTACTGTGGCTCTGTAGTACAGCTTGAAGTCCAGTACAGTGACGCCTCCAGCCTTGCTGTTTTTGTTCAGGGTTGCTTTAGCTATTCTGTTTTTTTGGGTTGTTTTGTTTTGTTTTGTTTTGTTTTTGTTTTTTTCTGATCCCAGATGAAATTCAGTGTTGCTTTTCTATTTCTGTAGGGAATGTTGCTGGTATTTTAATAGGGATTGCCTTGTATCTATAAGTCACTTTTAGTAATACAGCCATTTTAACAATATTAATCTGCTAATCTAAGAATACTGGATGTCTTTCCATTTTCTACTGTCATCTTCAGTTTCTTTCTTTAGAGTTCTGTAATTTTCAATATAGGGGTTGTTCATTTCCTGGGTTAGGTTGACTCCTAGGTATTTAAAACCTTTTTAAGCTATGTGAATGGAATTGTTTTCCTGATTTCTTTCTTATTGGATGCATTATTGGCATACAGAAATACTATTGATTTTGTATATTGATTCTTTATTCCTAGCATTTTGCTGAATTTGTTGAGCAGCTCTAAAAGACTTCTCAAAGTTTTTTTGTGGGGGCAACTTCTGTATTAAGACTCACATCCTCTGCAAATAGGAATAATTTGACTTCTTTGGAAAGTAATCTCTGTTCCCAGGTTGAAAGGCTCAATAATTTTAAGATATCAATACAAATTTCACAGTAGTTGCATGCTTAATCATTCAGTATGAAATACTTGGCAAGAAAAAGTCTTCAAATGCAATTAAATTTTAAAACTTCTTCCATTACTCAACCAACAAGCACTGTCAAAAATACAAAATCACTAAATCCACTGCTTTTAATTGTTAAATAGTTTCATCAAGAGGTGATGATTCACAGCATTTGTATGCATTCATGAATGATTTTAACAATATGTTTATGACAGTTCTAATAAATTCTGCTTCAGATAACTGAGCACCAGTATTTTCAATGTGTATGAAATAACAAAACAAAGAAGTAAGCAAAACATTGGACTTTTGCTTTGAAAAAACCAATATACCCCAAAAATTTTACCTAACATGCATAAGTACTATCCATTATAATAGAAACTAATTTTCTAATTTTAAGTGGAAAATTAATTTAATAGATATAATAGACTCAAAAATATCTTTACCACATACTTGATGTTTTAGAAATCGCTTTGTAAAGTTAAATGTCCTTTGAGATTTCCTAACATAATAATTGGACAGTCTTTCATATCATACAACTTATGCAAAATAAAGAAGTACTTTCATTTCTTTTCAAAACTTGAGTAAATTGACCTTTAATATTGTTAATAAAGTCTCTTAGCTTATTGATGATTTAACTGAAGATTCTGCATTTGTTGCAAAGCTTATCTTATTAATTTTCTCATAAAATTCTACACTGAGAAAGCTTGCATAAAATAGAAGACATTTTACAGCTAGGAAAACTTGCACGCTCAAATTCTTTTTCCAAATTAAGCTTTTTGTTGAGAGAATGGGCTTTATCTGCAACTATTAGTAACATAGATAGATCCTATATTCACTTTACCCAGTTTCTGCGAATGGCTGCCCCAGAAAACTGTAGTATGGTATCATAACTAGGTTGTTGACACTGATACAGTCAAAATACAAAATATATACGTCCTCCAAAAGATTCCTCATGTTGTACTTTTATAGACATACCTACTTTTTCCCCAGTCTCTCATTCCATCTCTTTCAAGCCACAACTTCTCTTTACCTCTATTCTGGATAACCACTGATCTGTTCTTCATTACTATGCTCTTCTTTTTTCAGGAATATGACGTAAATGGAATCATAAATTATGTTGTCCTTTGAAATTGTCTTCCTGCATTCTGCCTAATACTGCTGTCATAATGTATTCAAGTAGTTGAATATCTCAGGAGTTTGTTTATGTCTAAGGCTGGATGATATTCCATTTTATAGCTATACCTCTTTCTTGTTAGTCTGTTAATCCATTAAAGGAGACTGGGATGCCCACAGCATTCAGAAACTATCAGTAGAACTGGTGTAAGTATTAGTATGTCAAGTTCTCTGAGGACATCACTCTTCATTCCATTTGGATAAGTAGACAGGAATGGAGTTTCTAGGACTTGTGGCATATGCAGGTTTAATTTCTGAAGAAACTATCAAACTGTTTTCCAGAACAGCTGAACCATTTTTCCATCGGTGTATGAGAATTCTTGCATACAAAATATATAAACAACTCTCCAAATTCAAAACTTGAGATATAAGCAGTCCAGTTAAGATGAATGAAGCTGCTCTGCATGTGTGGTAATCATTGGCATCTTGAAAAAAAAATTCAATTGTATGTATTTATGTAAAATTGACTATTTGCATTTAAAAATATGATCTATCTCTTTTAAGATCTCCCCTACCTGCATATCTTTGTATTGCTTTAGTTTGTCTTCCTTTGGTTCTTTTTTTTTTTTTTTTTTTTTTTTTTTTTTTTTTTTTTTTTTTTTTTTTTTTTTTTTTTTTTTTTTTTTTTTTTTTTTTTTTTTTTTTTGCTTAGAAATTTTAGCAACACACCCAAAGCAGACTTCTATTTTTTTTGAGTTTTCTCAACTGTTTAGAACTGACCTAAACTTGTTATTCATTTTTTAAAAGCAGAGACAGATGTGCTCATGCCTGACACAGCCCCTCATAAAACCAGCTTGTCCTGAAGCTCTGTAGACACCACGATTGGAAACACAGCACAAGCTATCTTTCTACAACTGCTTCTTTTAAGTCCTGTCCTTCTATACAAATTCTTCGTGGAAGTCTTTTCATGTACAAATTGCTTTATCCAAACAGTTTCTGTGGGCCTCTGAATTTAGCAAATCTGAATCCTAAGAAAACGTAACTTCCCCTCGAACTGAGACTGCATGCTACATTCAGAATGTGTTTGTATGTTTCAAAAATGTCACTAATAATGCTGACTGGAAGCTGAACCAAAGAGCTGAGGATGAGCATGAGAAGTGCAATGGTCGTGCTTACCTGTTTCAGCCATCCAGGGTTGACCGCTATTTGAAAACATTAAGTGGAAAATTTCAGACAGAAACAATTGCTAAATTTTAAATTTCACACTGCTCTGAGTAATTTGATGAACCCTTGTGTCATCTACTCTTTCCTGCCTAGGACTGAGCCATATATTTGTTCTGTGTATCCTTGCTATATACTCCACCCAGTCAGTAGTCAGTTTGTATCTGTCTCTGTTATCGTATCAACTGTCTTAGTATTACAGTATTTATGCTCAAATAACCCTTATTTTATTCAATAATGGTCCCGATGTGCAAGAATAATGTTGTTGGAAATTCAGATATGCCAAACAGGATCTATAAACTGTTTTAAATGAAAAGATGAACATTCTCAGCTATCTGAGAAAAATCATAGGCAGAGGTTGCTAAGATCTATAATAAGTATGAATTTTCTATCTGTGAAATTGGGAAGATGGAAAAATGCTAATTTTGTTATTGCACCTCAAACTGCAAAACTTACAACCATAGTGAGCAAAAAAAAAAAATGCTAATTTTGTTGTTGCACTTCTAACTACAAAATTTACAGCCATAGTGAGTGATAAGGGCACAGTTATGAGAAAAGATACATCAAATTTCTGTGTGTATTTAGAGGGAGAAAGATAGTTTATACAAGGTTTGATAGTTTGAGACTTCAGGTTATCCAGTGAGAATCTTGGAACATACCCCTTGTGGATGGGGAAGGAATGACTACTGTATATGTTGATATAAAAGATAAATCAGAACTTTATCCCAGATTCAAAATACAGCATGAGAAAAAAGATGGAAGGAAAAAGCATTTTTAGCATTCTGAGTGCAAGAAGCATGAGGTGATTCATATAAATATGAAACACGGGTAAGTACAGTTGTAATCATGTTAAATTGACTATAATGATCCTTGTCCTTCAGTGTATTAACCTCAAACCTCTGTTTTAAGAACTCTATTGTCTTAAAAAATCATCCTAATTACTTTTAATCATTTTCTGCTATAAAGCTGACTGAATTTTTGGTTATATATAGGTATTCTTACAGTGCTGAGAGAACGTGCATCTTTATTATAGTCAAGTGTTTAGATCGATGCTCCTGTTGCTCTAAGGTATTATTCTAAGGTTTTCTGATTTTTCTTAGCAACCTCAGCTTATGATTTTTTCAAGATTTGTTTTTAAAAATGTGCATGCTGAGGCTGAGGTCTATAGAATTCAAGGCATACAGTTATTATGATGAGTTTAAAATGTGTTGATCAACAGTTCAAAAAAATTTTATAAATTAAAACAATTTTTTAAAAAAATGTAATCTGAGTACAACAGGGTTTCAAAGTAAAGTTCTATTCATTGGCCTTACTAGCATTCTGCCATTTCTCCCTTATTCCTCTTGGCCTCCAAAATTTTAGTGCAGATGTTTTTAATTTGTCCCTCTTGTGAAATCACTTGGCATGAAATGTTAGAAGTATCTAGCGTCAATATTCTGCTTTATAAATGAGATAACTGAGTGTTACAAATTTTAAAGGAACCTCTCCAATATTATGCAGCTACCTAGTTTGTGTTTGATTTGAAACAAATATGTTTTCCAAAATACCATACTTTATCATAAATAGTTTGGGTAATTAAAAGTTAGCTAGAATATATTTTTCCTGGAAGGACAAATTCCATGGGAAAATTGGGATGATGTTAGGTAATAATTTGAAAATTGTTTTGAGATAACAAATGCAAAGGTATGGAGAAGACAGTGCAAGAGCAAGAATATAAGTCTGTCTCAGACTGCATCCTCTCTGCTCTTACCATGGTAATCTTTCCTTCAGTGCAGAGGAGAGAGAAGGGATCCTGAATCCTGCCTTACCAAAGGATCTCATTTAAGACTACTTTAATAATTCTGAATATTTTGATAACCTTGTCCTCTTCTGAGATCTCATGTTGTATATTTACACAGACTATGTGTTGACACATCTATGTCAGGCTGTAAAAATCATGCATACATACCACAGAATAGAACTTTAAATGTATTTTCACCAACATGGATTGTTTTAGTGATTCTTCCCAAAACTAAACAGATCTTCTCCAGGGTGATTTCTTTCCCTTTGGAAGTTACATTAATAGCTAGGACTTTAAAATGGCAGTTTGTTGTACTAAAACATAAGGGAAAATATGAGATTCAGGTTTTTAGGGCAACCAACTGTTTAAGTCAAATGTCTAAAACCAGGGAAGCTCTGTGTGTCTCGTGGTTAAGTAACAAGTGTACTTTTGAACCACCCAGTAAATTAGTAAATATCTATGGAAAGAGAGAAATGTCCATAAGAAAAAAAAATAATAAAATGGAGAGGAGAGAAGAAAAGATAAAGTATCTGAGCTGTAAAATAAGAATTGAAAAAGGATAATATAATTGATAGTTTATCATGTGATGTACCTACATTCTTATTTTATCCTACTAAATAAAACAGGAATGTCATTTGCACTTAGCCTATGAAGAAAATGAAGCTCAAAGCTGGAATACAGTTAATGAGCCATGCAGAGATAATTCAAATGCTACCCTCTTGATTTCCCCATCTTCACTACCCTACTTTCCTTCCTATGACGTCTCCTAGCTCCAACTCTTGCTCTCCTCAAAGTAGTCACTACTCAGCAAATAGAGACTTTCTAATATGCTAATCAAAATATGTCGCTGTCCTTTGCTTGAATCATTCTGGTGGCCTCCCATGGCACTTAAAATGCTAATATTTTTCCAGATCTATGGAGCCCTACCCAACATGGCCTGTACTATTATTGTAATCTTATTGTACTCTTATCTCCAGCCTCACAGTCTGCCATTCTCTTACTTCTTTCTAGCCACCTTGTATTTCCTCTGTTCCAACAATACAAAGCCTAAACCCAACTTTGGCTTTTCATTTTTTCACTCCCTCAAACTGTCAAGCTCTTTTCCCTACATTAGATGATAGCAAGTCATGGCCTGCACATCCAATATGATTAATCCATCCACCCCTATCTGTTTCTGTGAATAAAATTTTAACAGGATACAGACACTCCACTCTATATACTTTTTATGGCTACTTTCACCCTATAATAGAAGAACTGGATAATTAAGACAGAGATCAAATAAGCTGCAAAGCCTAAAATATGCACCGCCTGGGTCTTTTGAAGAAAAAAATTGCCCACATTATCATCTTGTCACTCATAGGACATTTTCTTCTCAAAATCCACATCAAAATAGAGGCCTTCCATGACCACTCAATCTAACTAACTCCTTGCCATAAACCGTATCATTGCATATCATTGCATATTGCTCTTATAACTTATTTTACTTATCTACTAATTATCTAACTTTCACTGTAGAATTTTCGTTATACAAGAGTGCAACATTCTAAGCATAACAAGATTTTCAGGTTTCTAACAGAATAATCTCTTCATAAATATTTTAATAAGTGAATATATGATAGAGCATTTGGTTTTTCCCACTCCAAATTGCAAGATTTTCCATTATGATTCTTTCTAACAACAAAAGATTGTCTGACCATATGACAAGAGAAACAAACCAAGTTTTACTCAGTTCTGCAGCTCTATTTCACATTCAGTAGAGATAGGCATCACACCACCCTCAGGAAAACCATAAAGTTTGTGAAGTGCAGAGCACACATTTGTAGATGGAGCTTCAATTTAATTGGCAGTGCCATAGCACAGATCTATCTATAACAACCAGGCAAAAGCATCTGGAAGTTTTCCATAGGGGAGAGACATTTTTCCAGGTTAGTTTTAGAAAATGCTCCCAAGTAGGCAGTTTTACTTCTGAGCTCAGCAATTTTGCTTTATTCTTTACAATGCCCTATCCTTCAGCTGAAGTGATCACTACCTTTCCGTGAAGGTTGGAGTATCCAAGACACTCAGTTTAAAGTTTTCATGGTCTAAAAGTTGGTGTTCCTCAAAATTCAACTATTGGAACCTAATATACAACATGATAATATCAAAAGACAGGCTCATTGGGAGGTGGTTAGAGCCTGAAGACTCCTCACAAAGGGGATCGTTGCCTTGGAAAGAGGCTTTAGTGAACTATCTTGTTCCTTCTGCCATGTGAGGACATAGACAGCTCCATCTATGAAGAATAAGCTCTCACCAGACACCTTACCTGCCAGCACCTTGATCTTCAACAGCTCAGCCTCCAGAATTATAAGAATAAATTTTTGCCGTTTCTATATAACCCAGTCCAATGGACTAAGCCAAAAGCCCATAAGCAAGACAATTATTCATGCTCCTCTTGGTCTGTTCCCTCTAAAATTTACTCATTTTGAGGCTCATTTCTTAAATATTTTTATCTCCTACCAAAGTTGATGTTAATATACTGATTGCTTAAAAACAAATGCTAGTAAGTCATCTCATGAGGTTCCACTTCCAACAATTGCTCTTCCTAGAAAGTCAGTTGCCTATATTTATGTGATCATTGGGAATAAGGTTTTCTGAACACTTTGGTGAGCAATAGTACTAATATTATGTTCAGATTGCCCATACATATGTGCAATGTATGATCAAGCAATTCTGGCTTAGGGTCAGACTGGCTCTAATTAGTTGGGACATCTGCAATGCATTTACAAAGCTATAAACTGAGGCTATAGGATTAGATCATCTCCAAGCACCTTGAATTCCTGAAGGTTGTACCTTGTGATGACCTTCAGAGGCTTAAGAGCAGTGAGGAAGTGCATGGAGGATGAGCTTTGAGGTCATATTGATGGGAACTGGAGTTTTGTGTAGTTTGGGGAAAATTTCTCAATTTTTTGAACCTCAGTTTCCTAAGTATAATGTGAAAATAATAATGCCCATCTCTTCTGTAGTTATAAGAATTATAATACACTAATTGCAAATAAAGCACTTAGAGCTGTACCTTGCTAATAAATGGAACTTATTTTCATCATTATTTTGCTATTATGCTCTAGTTTTAATATATTTATGGTACTATGATACTATTACTTAAGTTATACTTTTTATGAAACCATTATCCTAGAAAATGGAAAAAAACTAAAGATAAATTTCACAGAACTGGAAGCACAGGAAAGAGTTGATAACATGAACTAGAGTTCATGTATTGAAATTCATGGGTTAATTAGCACAGTTCCACAAATGAACTATGAACTCTTTTTTGCCTTAAATCAAAAAAATTGTTCTCAAGGGACACTATTATTAAGGATCCCTGCTAGGATAGGATAGAGATAAGAAATAAAAATATAAGTTGGCCTTTGTCTTTGATAAACTACTCCTAATAATGTGAAACAAGACGGAATCTGTCTTAGGAAAACTAAAATTTAAAAAGGAAGGTGTAAGCTTCAGGTAGGCTGCGCCAGCCCAAATGTGATTAGAGGGTGACCATCTTGTGCTAAAGCGAATTGGGACTTGGTAAAGCTTCTGATTATATTTACCAAATTTCTTAGCATTGAAAATCTTTACTTTCTAAACTTATCCAATTTATTCTGTGTAATGAAATGAAGAAAATCATATTCACCAAAATTCCTCTTAGGGAGACTTTGTATTTATTCAAAAGAAATTACTTTCTTTGGAGTATGAGGCCCTAAGGAAATGCTCAACTAACACAATACAGCAATTAAAGTGTTCCGCCTAATGAAGGGAGGAGGAATTTTAACAAGAGAGAACCTTGGAGAAGGAAAAGGGGCCAGTAATGCAGGAACACAGTAGAAGAAAGTAGGAGAGGACTGGAGACCCTCTATCAGCTGAGTGGCAAAGAGCAATTTAGGAAAAGAGGGGACATTAAGATATTTGTATTGAGGATGCAACAGAAACCCTTTCCCTAACCAATATTTAATAATGCATTTTTACTGTTTATCTGGGCTTTTATTAATTATTTTTCAGATTTGAAGAGGTGCTGAGTTCTAAGTTCAGGATAGCATAGGGAGAAAACAGAATAGTCCAGGGATTCATAACTTGGAAAACAGGATGAGAGAGCTAATATATAAGTCAAACACTTACATTTATTTACAAGTTCTCATAATTTTTAGTAAGCTTTTTTAAAATGCCTCATCTATAGAAGAATGTGAAAAATTAAGATCAGACAGATTGAAAAACTGACAGTGGAATAGAAAAATTCTCTCAAAAGGGAGAGAAAAATGTGGAAGGTAACATTCAGGGAATAACTCTGCAGCCTTCCAACAGAATGCCCCCCTCAAAACATCTATCAAGCTTATTCCTTAGAGAATTTTATACTTTCATTACTGAAGCCAGTGCTGTTCAAGAGAAGTAAAACAAAAGTTACATCTATAACTTTAATATTTCAAGTAGTCAAACTTTAAAGATGTGTAAATAAAAATGCAAAATTAATTTTAATAATATATTTCACCCAACATTTCTAAAATATTATCGTTTTACCAAACAATTAGTATACTGTTATTATTATTAATGAGCTATTTCACATTTTTCCATACTAAGCCCTTGAAATTTAGTGTGTATTTTATACTCAGCATAGTTCATTTCATATTAACCACATTTTAAATTTTCAGTGCTGGACAACACTGATTTCATGTGTCAGTGCTAAACACAGTTGTATCACAGACAAGTGGAAGTAATTTCCAACTGGACCCATAAACAAATTGACCGTGAACTCATATTTGTAATATTAATTTCACAGCATTAGAATTTTAGAAACTCCTATTCTTGTATCAGGAATAAATACATCAAGAAAGAAGACCCAATAATTATTAAGTATTACAACATGTAGCTACAGAAATAAGGCATTCCTTTATTATTATATTTAATTCCTACAAAAAAAATCTGTTGAAAGATCATTACTGAGATGGAAATGATGGAACAGTGCCCAACATGCACTTCACCCTTCTAGTTTGCCTTTCTAAAGGGCAGAGATGGAAAGGTAGAATCTATTACTTCTTGCATTCTCTTAAAGCTAGAATTCTTAATGTGATTTAGGTTCAGGGGCACATAGGTGAGATTTGGGGGCTGAAAGAGAAACAGACAGTACAGCTGCCATTTCTGACATTTTAACTTGACAAACACAAGGGACAGATTTTTCTGTGGTAGCATTAAATAGAGGCGCCTTCATGCATTCTCTGCTTGTCCTGTTGAGACTTGGGGTTCTGAACATCTATGTTGCTAGGGCAGATCCGAGAAAATGTAGTTTGTCTCCTGAGGCAAAGGTAATCATGGTAGCATCTTTGTAACTATGCACATTTTGTGGATTCCCAGTGATGTAGTGATGTATATTATGAAGCAATCTGCATCTTAATTGTAAGAGAATCTGAAGTTCCTTTGATGATTCTGTTCTGCAGTAGGAATACACAACTTGTTCCTCATTGCTCCTGCTAAATTGTTTGTTTCTCTCAGTCATTCCATAAGCCATTCCTCCAGAACATCACACTGATCCATCAGATCAGTCATATCACGCTATTCAGACAAGGTGAGTGAAAGACAACTAGCATACCTGGAAGCTTGATACAACAGAGAAAAGAAAAAAAATGAACATAAATTTGCAGTTTTAATTTCAGAGTTTCACTGGCCAGAGATGTGACATCATATGCCCTCCCACAGAAGCAAATCCCTGCGTCTTGCATCTTCTATCACCAAAAAAGGAATCATAACAACTGATAAACATTTTTCAGTTCTGGAGACTGTACAGTTCACATCTAGTTAGAATGCTCTGGCCTTTAAATTATCTGAAAATCATCCATCTTTTAGTAGGGCCTAGAATGTAAAAAGCCAAAGTAGATACAGAATGCAGTGTAATTAGTTCTGTCACTTGGGCAGTTTGATTTAGAAATCCTTATTTTATTGCAGGTGTCAATGACAGGAAAAGATACAGTGTAGAGTTAATGGCATACTCCAAAGGGTAAATCACAACAGAGGCTTCTAAATTCCTGGAGCAAGGTCATGTCATCTAGAGTAGGGAATTGCACAGTTTTGAAAAACCAGCTGCTAGCATGCTACCAAGATAAAATTTTTGACAATGGTACATGCCAAGTGACCACGCACCTGGAAATTTCCTTCATGAGTTGGATCCTACTTGAGACTTAAACTCATGAAGCCAGGTAGGTTAGTAGCAATCTGTTATAGGATTCAAACCATACATCTGAGATTGAGCCCAAGCAGACCAGAAAGCACAAACAAGTTGCATAATTATCCAGTCTAAACCTCCAAGTCATCTACTATTTCTGTATCTGTAACTGCCTCCCTCAATTCATTCCAGTGATTCTCTGACAATCTTTGTATAGCCAGACCAAAAAAATAAGAAAAGAACAATCTTGGTTTGTGAATAGCTTGTCTCATTGTATGGATGCAAGCCAAAAGCAGAAGGTAACTGCATCATAGCATCACCCAAGATAAAGCTGAAAATACAGTGGAAAGGAAAAAATTTTCCCAAATGAAGGAGTTTCTAGTGGCACACCTCCTTATCCACTTTAGGCTAAATGAGAAGTATCCCAATATTAGAATGTATATGGGTTTAACTCCTTGAGGTTCCCTCTATTTTGAGTCAAGATGACACTCGTGTCCCACCACTCAGTCAATGGTTAAATAAAGCCATGTTTTAATCTCCCAGGCATTTCTACCAATATCGGATTCCTGTATTATGCAGGCATTATTTCTGTGCTCCCCATTGGTCTAGCAGAGACTTTGTCAGATCTGTAACATGGATTGAAGACTCACTCTCCCTAGGCTTGTTTCCTTATTTGTGATACTCAAGGAATCTTTTGCACTCCTATCTCCAAGTCAAGCTCTGCTTCCTGAAGGACACAAATGAAACAAATAGCTAACTCTTTCACAAAACTTAGTTTTTGAATGAAGAAAGATTGTAAATAAATATATAATTATAAAACTAAAAAGCGTTAAAGCATCATTTATCATGAAGTAATTCAAAGAAAGGGGATAGTGAGTAATAGAGGTGCTATTAATGGGCTGAGTTTGTGGTATTTTAAAAGGCTGCCATATGAGTAGATACTTGAATGAAATAAAAATATTTGAGCTGTGCAAATAAGTACCTGAAGATATCAAAAGGGTACATTTTTGTCTTCACTGTATTCCCCTCAGAGGCTTTTCCAAATCACTAAATTTAGCACTGTTCATTTGAGGTTTTTTTGCTAGTAACCTGGTATCCCATCTAACCAGAAACATCAGACACTTTGACATGGATTTCTTCAAATTTCTTCTCTTAGTCTAAAATCTCTCTATTTGCTGTGACTCTCTGGGGAAGAAGAGTCTGCTCTCATGGCCAACAGTAATCTTTCCATTTGTAACTGAAGACAAGCAATGTAGTGGTGTTCTCAACTGCCAAGAAAAAATTATGCATTTCTGCCTCCAGGGAACACTGCCATTTTCACAGAGTATGAATCAGAAACTGCTGATGCTTCATAAAATAAGACAGATGAATCTTACTGCCATATTGCCAAAGGACATGTTCAGTAGAGTGTTCCTTAATTCATCATTTAGTGAGCACCTGCTTATATGCCTGGCATTAGCAGTGGTAATAGAAAGACAGTGAGGACCCCAGATCTTCAGCCAGCTGTCTCGTTTTATAGATTCTTGGTAGGGTATATACAGCACTGATGACCTTACAGGAAAATGCAGGCTTTTGACCCCAAATAATGTACCATATATGACCTCACACTCACTGTCCTTTAACCAGCCAACTGAAGTCTAGACTTAAAATTTCGACTAGGTCTACTCCAGGAATTTGACAACCTGGAGTTTTTATTTTTAGTGTTTGGGTTTTGAATAAAATAGTAAGAGGAGTGATAAAAAGATGATCCTAAATATAAGAATATGGATCTTCTAGAGGCCCAGGTACATTTATTCAAGGAGAACACACCATGCTTTCTTGTGTTGCTTTTCCAGCATTGTTGACCTTTTCTGGTGCAGGAATGGTCTGCAGCCAGAGGAAGTAGGCACTACTGCTGCTTAAGCCCCACTGGAAATAAGAGAGAAGAAAAGCAGGAATAACCCTAGTGACCATGGAAAAACACATGTAACTTCTTTGATTCCTCTGTTAAAAGATACAGCTGTCTTCCTAACACCAATGCTCACTCACAGCTTCCCAAAAGCCTTAAGAACTTCTTATTCTAAACCTGATCATTTCCTGTTATCAATCATGTCCCTTGGAAAAAAAAAATCATGTCCCTTGCTTTTCATGGTCTGCCAGAAAATAAATAACCACATAATAAATAATTGAGAAATTATTAAAGTAAAATCCAGTATTTTCTATGTCCAAGTGCATCAGAATTTAAATTCAGCAGCAGTCTTGCTGTTGTTGCCTGGCTAAATACTAAAGAGCCATCTCCACACACAATCTGACCACTCAAAATTGGCATCGTTGGTTTCTTCTTCACTTGTACAACTTCATTCCTATTTCAGAAATTGTGATTTCCTGTCATTGTAGATACAATAGAAACTTTAGGAGCCATGACGATGGACTCTTAAGAAATCTTTATCCACTTCACAATTGGATGAATTATCCTCTTTCCCTCATCAAGTCCATTACTTGTTCAGAACCCAAGTCTAGCACTGGAAGCTTTAAAATAGTTCTTTCAAGTATACCATAATACAGAATTTGAAATGCATTCTTAGACACAATGTCTGCTCTGATCCTCAAAAAATATTTCCAAAAACGTTGTAAAGTAAGCACAGCAGGAACTATTAATTCCATTTATGGTAGAGAAATGTGGCACACAGTTTTGTGAGTCTGCCAGCTTCCAACTTTTCATTTTCACTCTAACTGACTTCACCCTCAACCCAAATTGTACCATCCTCAAAACCTTTATTTGTATAGTGTGACACCATACCTGATAAGAGTTTGTTGAATTAAGAAAATTGATCTAATTCAAATGCAACCACTTTGATTCCTTTATATTTAGACCTGAGACAAAAATCAAGACGTGAGGAATAGAAATACACAGAAGAAAGTACAATAGGAAAAACAGGAAGTGGTAAGGAAACACGAAAAGAAGCTATCCATGTGGACAAAATTGAAACATTAAAGTTTAGAGCTTTTGTCAGAGAAATGACCATCTGAATCGGGGGAAAGAATCATATACACTGCAGAGAAAAAGAGGCAAAAAACTGTGGAAAAAGTGCTAAAACTTCCCAACTCTATGACATACTTTCTTCTTAGGTCTGGCTACATCCTTGTTTTTGAGCTTTATGGGATGCTGCTATAACTTAAAATGATATATTTTTTTTCTTTTTATTGAGTTATGCTTAATTGGTTTCTATATTTGTGACCATCAGGAAAACAAGACTTAAAATACTGAAATTTATCCAAGATCACATTGTTTGATAAAGAAAACTGAAAAATTCAAACCAAATTCTAGGTCCCTTGACTTCTGTTACGAGGAATTATCGCAACCTAAAGGCATCTGCTTAGATGAAGAAGTAATTAAGGATAGAAAAATTTGGACATCATAATCAGAAAAGACAGCTCCCAACTTGGAAAAACAAAACAGTACTAGTTTCAATCATAGTTCCTGAAAGACAGAACATGGAACATTTGACTATGGTCTTATTCCGAAAAAAATTTTGTAGATATAATTAAGCATTTTAAGTTGAGACTGTGCTACATTAGGGTGGACCTTAAATCCAATGACACGTGTCCTTATAAGCAAACATATGGAAGATAGACAAGAAGTCAATATGAACACTAGAGTGATGCATCTATAATCCAATGAGGACTAAGATTGCTAAAGGCCACCAGAAGATGGAAAAGAGGCATGGAATTGATCAACCCCGTGACTATCTTGATTTCAGACTTCTGCTTGTGAGACAATAAATTTCAGATATTCTAAGTCACTAATTTGTGGCAGCAATTTATTATTGTGACCATAGGATATTAATGCAATATTAGCAGTATAAATTAGTATTAAAAAATACAGAATTAGAATTTAATAATAGCCTTGGTTATTTAAGCTACAAAGCCACACGAGAATGTTCAGAGTGGGAGTCACTTGATTCTGGTTCAGTTATTTAGCCTTTACTTAACACTTACTAAATGTCAGGGAGAAGTACCTGCTGGGGACACAGAGAAGAGGAGAAAGTATTTGGCTTCCAGTAGCTCACAATTAGCAAGCCTGAATTAGGGTTGAACTGTTGAGGCCCAGGCTGCCCCAAAGTAATTATTATTCTTAAGTTTATTATTATTTTTGTTTGGTAAAAATTTATTGAGAAATTAATTGGTTTCTCTTTTTTTTCTGCTACATCCACATCAGGGAAAAAATAAAACATCTTTTTAATCTTCCTTGTTAACACCAACAAATTTACTATAGGCATCTCTACCGTTCTCGTCATCCTAAAAAATAAGCAGTGCAATATGTCATACTCTGGAAGATCTTCGACTGAAGGAGGAAGGTAAGCAGTGTTTTTGCAAAAGTCTCAAGATTTTAAAGGCCACTAAATGTAAAGGTTGAAGACCATGCCTTCAGAGAAGGAACCAAGTGGCAGAGCTCCAGGCTCTTTATTCCCCTGGAAAAGAAACAGGGGAGGACTGAGCTGTCCCAAGGAGCTCTGAGTGATAGAGACCTGTATGCTCTTCCTGCACAGCATTCCATAAGTAAACAGCACTTGGAAAGAAAGCAGTGTATAAAAACACCCATGGAGACTGAACTCTTAAAGGATCGATTTCACATTATGCTAAAATTAGAATCTGTGAGGGAGGGCATCCTTTATTTGTGGTCAGATAATTAGTTCATGGGACATGAGCATTCCCTCCCTGCTTTCTCTTACACTGAAAAACAACTGTACCATTTACAGAGTAACTGGATTAACACACAGTTATTTGGTTCATTTGCAATTTTAATGAAAAATTCAGATTTCTATAATGATTATTTTATAGATAAAATGAGCAATATATGTTTTATATGCTCCTTATGGGATGGCAACGTCTCAGGGTGACTACATACCACTTGATTACTTAATGAAAGATTATGCCAGGTGGAATATGCAATAAATGGCTCCAGAAAAACCCATGAATATCTTAGGAAGTCTGTTGCTTCTCTTAAACAAACAAAACCAGACTTTATGCATTCATATTCCCTACTCTCTCAGTACTTTGTGCTCTTAACATCATTGGATTATAAAGGTTCCCTAACACTAACCCACAAAGGTCCCTAAGACTCAGCTGGCACAGAGGTTAAGTTCAACTTAATTCCTGGAATAGGCATGAAACATCTTCCTCACTGTCCAAAACAGCTTCCGACATTTTCCTGAGCTATGAAAACCCAGGGCCCCAGGAGAATCCAACAGATGAAAAAAAGCTGACAGTGAACTTCTCATGGGCTTTGATGAATGGGAACTTGGTGACAGAGTTAACTTGACTTAAAAAAATAAAGAAATATGACATTGGTTATTTCTACAGATTTCTGAATTGGTTCAAACCTAGTATTGCATGTGAAAAATCTATGCTTAGAAGAACTCTTGCTTATTACTCAAAAAGTCAGGGTAACTTAAGCAAAGTTGAATAACATGTACTAAAGGCTCATCTTTAATTTTTTGTAAGGATCTTTCCTTATACTTAAGTAAAACACTGTATGACCTGCACACAGCTTTTTTAAAGTGATGTAGTATTAGTCTATACGGTTTTTTTTCTTTTTAGCTTTAGATTTATTTTAGGAATACATATTCCTCAGCCACAACTCAGAAACAAATACCCCATAGGCATCCAAACTCATTAAATATACTGAGATATTCTCCTTATAGTTACTGCCACCCCCGATTCTCCCAGACTCTCCATAAACCACAGCCAAAATTTATGACTCTGTGTGCCACAGTGGTAAGCACTGGTCACTCTCCAATCATCCGGTGGGTCACTCTTGATCTTAAGCATGAATAAAAGTTGGTGCATGTTATAATGTGGTCAGATGGCCCCTATTTAAGCCTCATGTAATCATGGTCAGGGCCAAGTCTGGCATTCGTGATTGGTTTGTTGTCCAGTGCTGGGCTCATTGGTGTGAGTACTGCACCTGCCCAGGGGTAGAACCGATATACAGTGTAAGGGCGTGAAAAAGGCATCTTTCTTTCTTGCCTCTTTGTGCTTTACTGTTTACGGCCACCATGAATGGCTGCCCCGCCCCGACATGCTGCCTTGGAGCCAACTAAATAAAGACTAAAACCCCCAAGAACTATAAAAAATAAACTTTTTCTTCCCTAATTTTGGGTGTCAGGTGTTTTGTCTCAACAACAAAAAAGTAACCAAGACAGTTTGCCTGCTAGTACCCTTCTTCTTGCTGAAAACACAGTCCTATAGAATTAACATTATGACATTTCCCATTCACCTACATTTCTATTGCCATATCTTCTCATCATCCAAGAAAAACTTGATTTTATGGTCTAGGAATTCTGTGGTTTTCGATGAATCCAAGATCTCAATCTTCCAGAACCAAATCCCACCCTAAACTTTGATCAGGATTATAAAAATGCATTTATTTCACAAAACAGCTCTTATCTTGAACACAGAAAATAAATGGCAATAGGATATTGAGAAGTTTCTGCTGCTTAGCCTTTTAAAAATATTTATTGGGCATTTATTGATCTGTTACTAAATAAATTTACTGTGCATATTTGTTATAGGCAATGAATAAAATGGACAAGGTTTTTGCTCTTACTGTATTTATTTATTTATTTTGGGGTTTTTTTCAGACAGAATCTCACTATGCAGTTCAGGCTGGCCTTGAGTTCACTTTGTAGCCCAGGGTGGTCTCAAACTTGCAATGATCCACCTGCTTCAGCCTCCTAAATGCTGGGATTATAGAAGTGCACTACCATGCCTGACTTATTACTGTATTTAGTAGGTAGGGCCAGATCATAAATAATTAAAATGTAAATATATAGTATTTCAGATGGCAAAAACAAAATGAAACATAAAAACAAAGGAAGGTAAAGGAAGTAAAGAATGCTAAAGCGGTGGGTTTCCTATGATAGTTTTTGAAGGCATTACAAGTAGAAAACTTTGAACCAGAAATCTAAAACAAATGAAGGACCCAACCATGCAATTTTAGGGCAAAAAGCATTCCAGAAGAAATGAAGAAACATCTCAAAGACCCTATGACAGAACTAAACTTAACACATTGGAGGAGCAATAAAGAATTCAGTGTAGAGAAACTAAGCCATCTGGAAGAAAGAATGGACATTCCAGGACAATTTTTCTCAAGCGTGGCTGCAGATTAGAATAATCAGAAGAGGAGAAATGGTGTGTGTGTGTGTGTGTGTGTGTGTGTGTGTGTGTGTATTCATTTTTTTAGACTAGTGCCTAGATCCATCCACTTGCTACTATGATTTCACTGGTCTGGAGCCCAGGGCCAAGACATCAAAATAATTTATAAGACTCCACCAAGAGAGTCTAATATGCAAGAAATCTCAACTAGTATATGGTGTATGGTAAGGCTGCCTATATATGGTAACGTTGCCTAGCACTACTGAAGTCCACAAAGGCTCAGTACCTTCAACATAGTGTGAGATCAGTCAGTGTCTATGTGTTGTTCTCTAATCAGTTGTGCTGTCTATTTCTAATGCAAAGTATGTGGAAAATTGCAGCTGGTTTGGAAGTTTATCAAATTACAGCAAAGGAAAGAGATAAAAGTGAGCTGAGACTTTGCAGAAGAGTGATTATAGGGGCCTGGTAGGTACAAGGTTGTAAGTTCAATCCCCGGTTCCAAAATAAAAATAAAAATAATTTTAAAAAGAGTGATTATAATGAAGGATCATGAAATTTAAGCTGGAGAAGATGTTTGCATAGGAAAGGAGTAGGAAACAGTATTAGAATCAATGAACCCAAGTGCTGTTTGGGGCAAACATACTTTCTCTGGGATACTGAAGGAAAAGAGTTAGAAGGAGAGATGATGGAGGTCATAGAAATTACAGAGGGGATACAATTAGTTGTTGATAATGGAAAGATAGTGTGCAACACAGAAGTGGGGGGCTGAGATAGAGGGAGAACAAGAATTGTTGGTAGATAAGACAAATGTAGGAGTGGAGTTTTGGAAGGATAGTCTATATGTTTACCAAAATCACAAATTATGTTTCCAGTATTACCATAGTACTGGTAGTAATCTAGGAGTTAAAATATTCAGGTAATAGAAGGATGTAACCAGGGATGACTACAAGTGACTACAACAAGAAGAGATTCAGGCAGTGATATCAGAAACTATGAAACTGAAAGCTTTTTAAGGATGATAGAGAAAAAAACAGCCTGAAAGCAGCAATGAGGAGTGAAGAATTATCCTACCTTCAAACCCATGTATACATAAAGAGAACAAAAGAAAATGTCAGGTGAGAAGGCTTCAGAAGAAAGAAAAGAAACATATGGAGATCTCACTCAAGAAAAAATTAAACATATGGAGATAACACCAGGTTGGGCCAGAGGTTCCCTAGAGAAAGGATTTGATAATTGGGAGGAGTTGGAGAGCAAATGAGACTATGAATGAAGGTTTGAACTTGAAAGGATGACCTGGTATATTTGATGTGAATAAGTATCATTATACTTTCTAAGAGAACCTAGTATAAAGTAAGTACTCTTGAGGTATCAGCAATTATTAGTAGCGTGTGGCCTTCTGTAGCCAACCATGCTGATAGATTCAAGTTGAAAATATATAAAGGTTGAAAATATTTGAAGAAAACTCCAGAAAGTTCCAAAATAAAAAAAAAACTAATTTACTATTCACTAAGCACTACACTGAGTCCATTCAAATGAAATGATGGGTGGACACAGATGGCAGTAGCCTCCTACACTCACAGAGGTTCCAGGGCTCTTTAGAACTCCTTCTTTGAGCATCGTTTGCCTTAAGTCTTCTTCCTAGTCTATGTAGTTAGGCTTGTGAGGGTTGCACCTATACTAAAAAAGTTCAAACACTTTTCCCCTTTTCATTCCTTAAACATTATAGTATAAAAACTATTTATACAGCATTTACATCATATTCAATATGATGAGTAGATGAGATTATTTAAATACACATAAGGAGGTACATAGATGATATGCAAACACTATACTACATAAGTGATTTGAGCATTTGAAAACTTTAGCAGAAGCTCAAACTAATTTCTTGTGCATAGAAAGGGAAAATTGTACCATGGCAAGAATGGAAATGTAGCAAGACCAGCCTGAGCTACATAGTGCAACCCTGCCTCAAAAAATCTAGGGCTGGGAGTTTGGCTCAGTGGCTTAAGCGCTTGTCTGGCAGGCGTGAGGCTGTGAGTTTGATCCCCGGTGCCACAAAAAAAAAAAAAAAAAAAAGAATGGAAATGTAGGTAGAATTAGTTACGATGGATTTTGGGGACAGCTATATTAATGAATCTGTAACTCCCTGTGAAAAGGGAAGAGGACCGACCTTTACAGATCTAGAGTTTTAATAAATAAGAGTAGTACAAGTTCTAGAAAAGAAAATGGAGAACTCGGGTCACAAAAATCTTATGAAGTTAAAGAGAAGTTACTAAGAAAAAAAAATTCACAGATGTCTGGAGAAAAATACGATATGAGTGGATCAGGAATTTCTAAAAGCTGAAAAATAGCAGAGCAGCAATGAGTGCTGTGTGGTGGTTCTATATTCACCACTCTTTGAAAGTCCTTCCTTCAAAAGGGGAGACCTCAGCCCCTTTCCTTTGACTACAGCTTGGCCTCAGTGACTTGTTTTTAATAAAATAGTGATAAAATGAACCTTGTAAGCCCAGGTCATAAAAAGCATTTTGACTTTCTCTTTGCTCTATTTCTCTGTCAGTAGCTCTAGGGAAATCAACTTTCATGGCATGAAGACACTAAGCAGTATAGTCAAGAACCACACATGGGAGAAATTAAGGCCTTTTCTTGGTGATTAGTTCTGACTCACCAGCTAATCAAGTGAGTCACCTTGGAAGCAGTGCTTCCAGACCCAGTGAAACTTTCAACCGAATCCAGGCTAACACCCTGACCTTATGAGAGACCCTGAGATAGAATCACTCAGCAAAGGCTCTCTCAGTGGTCCTGATCCACAGGGACTTTGTGAGATACTAGTCACTGTTGTTTTGAGATGATAAGTTGTAGCATTGTTAGATCACTAATACATCTAACAATGCTTTATTTAAACTGGTTGTACATACTTTTTAATAGAAATTTTACTCATCTCCACAACTCCCCCTTTGAGGTATGAACTTTCCTTCTTAAGCTGGATACATACCGATTTAGGACAGAATGGAGATGCAGTTGGAGGAGACATCTTTCTCTTCACTCAGTTACTGAGGCTTGACTAAGAGACATCTTATCCTGAAGCAAATCATGTACCAAGCTCAGAGAGCAGAGGTTTATTTTTTTACATCATCCCTCAAAGGATAGAAAAGAAACAGATTTCTTAGTATAGTAATGAACAAAAGCTATACTAAGAGGCAGCCACTCTTGGCAGTATAAAAGGTCTGAATTGTCTATAGATGTTTAACCCTGAGGCCATATCATTCAGCTTTCCTTTTGTTGTTTTGTTTTATCTCTACTAAAATTTATCGAATTTTCCTTTCAAACAACAAAATCACTACCTACTGGCTTCAACAATAAAAATAAAACAACTGCTGCATATACAGAAAAAGTCAACAATCTCCCCCTTTTTCTTCACTTCCAAGGTAATCAATGTTAACAGTTGTAGTGTTTCTTTTTAACCCTTTCTCTATGCATTGACAAATACAAAAAATACATAGTTGCCTTTGCTTCTTTTAGTTTTACTGAGCCTGAACCATATGCATTGCTCTGCAATATGCTTTTTTTCACTTAAAATATGTTATAGCCATTGCATTAGAGTCATACAAACAGACTAAATTCATTGTTTTATGTAGCTGCATAATATTCAATAGGGCAGATGGACAATAATTGATTCAATTGTTCTGCTCTTGTTTGTGATTTCCAGCAGTTATGGTCAATATGTAATACAGGGTCGAGAATGTAGCTCAGTGGTGGAGCAATTGCCTGACAACTGCAAAGCACTGACTTCGATCCCCAGCATTACAAAAATTAAAAATAAAAATGTGTCTGAGTATAATACATATGAATATTATATATGATATATATTGCAATATCCATACTTTTAAATATATTTTCAAATACAGGGACATATATGTTTGCAGACATTATTCATTGGTGGTTTATGAATCAGAAGTAATTTTTTAAATTATATAATAATGTTTTTGGTAAATTAAAATATTTGTAGTGTTTGTAGCCTTTAACAATTGAACCACCCATATATAGGAGTTTCCATTTGTCCATATTCTTGTTATAACTAAAGAGGTTCTATACTTTCACAGTTTGGGGTAAAAATAGTATCTTAATACTGTTTTGACATGCATTTATCTATTATTCGTGCTGGGCATTTTTTCATGTACTTTTGGACATTCACCCATATTTTCATCTTTAAAAGATTTTCAAGAGATAATGAAAGAGAGTGGGCATTGCATTTCATTTTGATTAGTTTCATTCTTCATCCCTTCATTCATTTGTGATACTGGGAGTTGAACTTAAGATGCTAATGCTAAGCTACTTTCCCAGCCGTTTCAAACAGGGTCTCAACAACTCATTAAGTTTCCCAGACTGGATGCAAACTTGCGATCTTCCAACCTCAACCTCTCAGAGCACATATATTTTTAATTATGATGGGCTATTAAACTATAATTTAGAGCAATTTTAGAGTAAAAGCAAAACTGAAAAGAACACATTCCTTACACTCCCCCCCACCATATAGAACCTCTGTCATTATCAACATAGACACCACATGGTACACTTGTCACAGTTCTTGAACCGATATGGAGACATTCAAATCATCAAAATGTGAAGTTTGTAACTTACATGAGTAGTCCCCTTGGTATTGTACACACTGTAAGTTTTGACAAGTTTATAGCATGTATCCACCAGTTTAGTATCACACAAAATTGTTTCACTTTCTTTGAAGCTCATTTGTGCTCCATCTACACATCCTTTCTTCCTCAAGGAAACAGAAAAGGAGTAAAAAGTTTGAAATGTTAATTCAACTTGTACAAAGTAGTCCCTGAGTTCATTCATATTACAAATCCAGATATATGGAGAAAATACAAATGCTTTGTTTGGTCTATAACTAACCTGCCCTTCAGAAGGAATCTTGCTATTACTGATTAACAGAAATAAATTAATGTATTGTTAGTCTAGCCTTAGCCCTATACATTATGATGAACAGTTCAGTTAAGTGGTAGCCTCTTAATTTGAAGAAAAATTTTCATCTCTGTCAGCCTTCCCCACCCCATCACTCTTCCAACACAGCATCTGAGTGGTAGTGGGATGTGTGGAGGTGCTGAATCAGGGTGAAGAAGAGACAAAAGGGTCTCCCTGTCTCTGCATGTACTCACTGCCTCCCAGTCTCTCTTGCCCACTTTATTGCTGTCCTCTTGCTAGCTGGCATCCTGTGATGATTATATGTGTCCACTTGGCTAGGACATGGTACCCAGATATTTGGTCAAACATTATTATAGATGTTTCTACAAAGGTATATCTCAGTTGTACTTAACATTTAAATCAGTAGAATTGGACAAAAGTCTATTACCCTTTATAATGTGGGTGGGCTCATCCAATAAGTTGAAGGTCTTAATAGGAAAAGTGACTTCCTTGGAGGGAGAGGATGTTCTGCTGGGAGACTGACAGTGAACTCAAACTGTAACTCTTCCTGTACCTCCAGCCAGCTGGTCTACCTGACAGATTTTGGACTTCCCAGTCAGTCACCCAAATTATAAAGCCAATTCCTCAAAATAAACCACTAGATAGACAGACAGATGGAAATGGAACAACAGCTGGCTCTCTGGACTACCTGTCTTCTGGTTTGCCTGGACATAAAGAAAGTCTACATTCTCTCTCTCTCTCTCTCTCTCTCTCTCTCTCTCTCCAGCCCGTGGTCTGTATCTGGTGAACAGATGATCTCCTCTTTTCACTTGTATGACACTCCCATGAATCATCAGCCATGTCTTTCCAAGCTCTTGGTTAAACTCCTATCTCTGTGTCTACCGCATTCTCCTCCAGGCCCATGGTTTGGCATTACTCCTCTGGTGGAGTTGACTTTCCTTACCACAACTTTCTGGGAGACCCTTGGCTTGAAAATATTATGGTGTCTTCTTTTTATCTGACCTCTCTGCTCTGGCCTTTCACCCAGACTGTGTTGTCCAGTGTTGGCCTGGAGATTCCTGCATGACAGACACGCAACATTCCAAATCAGGTCTACAGCAGGAGCACCTTGTTTTTGACATTGCTGCTATTTCTCAAACGTTCCCCTTGCCTACCCTGAGCTGAATGAAGACCTATACACATGTTGAATTTCACGCCCTCTTCTATATCTCTAATCTTCTTCCTGCCCTCAGAATGGAAAAAGGAGAGGGATCTTTTCTTACTTCCGTTAGCTGATCTCTTCTTTATGTCAGGACTCATTCCTCAAGCAATAGTTGCTGAGAGTAGAAATACTCTGCATTATGGGAAAATTTAAGGGTTTACTTTTTCCAAGGATGACAGATAAGATGTAAGTTTATATATAAGGGAAAACAGGGTTGCTTCTAACAGAATTTAGCAAATTCTTTCATAACACAATAACCAGGCTTGCAAAGTTAATCAACTATTACATAATCCTATTGCATCAGAACACATTGTTTGTGAGTCTTCCTCTTTTCATTCCTTGTATAACAGAAAGTTTCTCCTCAGCCCAACCTTAACGCAGGTAGAGCCACATACTGACAAGGTCGAAAATATAACCCTAGCAAAGCAAAAGATAAGCAATATATTATCCTTGCTTTGTACTGTTCTAAACAATTACATATAAGAAATCATTTAATCCTCATAAAAACCCTATGAAATAGATTCTAATACCATTCCCAGATGAAGGAAACTAAGGTACTTGGAAGATTTAAGACTTTCCCCAAATCACATAGTTATAGGTAGCTGAGCCAAAATATGAACCCTGAAGTCTGGCTGTAGCCTTTTTCTATTAATCAGTACCTTAGGCTACTATGAAATTCATTGTGAATTATGTTCCTGAAACTTTTGCACAATATAGCGATGTAGCAGTTAGGATCCCAATTCAGGATTATCTGTGCTACATAAAACTCCAAGCCTATTTCTGAGTGACCAATGTGGGTCCAGTCCACTAGAACAGTTTCCTAGCTGCCTCACATTGGTGAGCTATCAGGAAAAAAAGTCACCCAAAAATATGGGTATCCATGCCAAGTTCCAGGCAGAAAGTCAGAAATCACCTTTAACTTTCAAGCAGTCTATGAAAGGTACGTAAATCTCTTACATAAAATTCCCTAATAGATCAGACTTCTGTGGCTCAACTACAAAGACCATATTGGTCAGCGTCCCTGTTTCTGTTTGTTTGACTTGACAGTTTGAGTTTTAGTCCAAGGTCAAGTGGCTCTAACACATCAGGAACATCATGGTGGAACAAAAGCTGTTCACTTCATGATGGCCAGGAAACACTAAAACATGGAAGAGCCACAGAGGAAAGTGCCAGGGTCCACACACACTCCCCAAGACCCATTAACCCATTTCTTTCAAGCCACCTCTTCATAGATCATTCAGCTATGAACTCATCAATGTGAGGTTAGTGCCCTCATAATCCAATCACTTCTCCAGGAGTCTATTAGTTCAGTCAGGTTGACAATCAAAATTAACCATCACAAATGGCTACCTAAAACTGAGGTGAATTGTAATGAACAAGATATTTCTGCAGATTACGTGGCTGGGTCAAAAACTACAGCCTTGGATGAAGCTCTGGCTCCTGGGTCTGATATGCCAGCTGCCTGGAGCTCCAGTTTCTTCTCACCAGAGAGGTAGAGAACAGCAGTGCTCACTTACTTCATATTTTGTGTCTAAGTTAATGTCTAACTCTGCTAGATGACAGACAACCCAGGAGGCAGCTCTTATCACTTCATCTGACAAGAAAGAGAAAGAACAGGAGAGAAAGAAAGAGAGAGAGAGAAAAGAAAGAAAGAAAAGAAAAGAAAAAGAAAGGAAGGAAGGAAGCAAGAAAGAAAGAAAGAAAGAAAGAAAGAAAGAAAGAAAGAAAGAAAGAAAGAAAAAGAAAAAGAAAAAGTTGAGGGTTGGGGTAGGGTGCTAGGAAACTAAGGTAGGCACCTTTCTATTCTGTAATTTCCCAGTGCATAAGAAATTCAAACATATATAAAAGAGATTCTTCAAACAAAAGTCTGGTATTGTTACATGAGCTGGGTGAAAAATCCCACATTTTCAGAAACACTCTAAAGAGTACAAGGTCAAGCATATAAGAAGTAACAGACAATATTAAATACTGCTTAACAGTACATCTGAGTATCAAGGTTCTAATGCAGTTACAATCATGATGATAATCAGCAATCTGGAAAATTTTAGAGTGTGTATTAATCAATGCTTACTAGAATCAGATATAGAAGAGTGCAAGATCTCTGTCTTTAGCTGGACATCTGAAAGATCCAGTCAAGGGCTTGGAACCCTCAGCAATGTCCTCTGCAAGTCGTATCAGGAGGCCAAAGGATTCAAGATGGGAGACCAGAGGATCCGCAGCAGAAAAGCCCAAGGACTAGTGATGTAAGCTGAAGCGTCTATGCCAAAAGGCTGAAGGATCTGTGCCACAAAGCTAAGGGATCCGCACCAGAAGCCAGGAGACAACATCCAAGATGAAGACACGGATTGAAGCTCCCCCAAAGAAAGAAAGTAGCCAGAGCTCCTTCGAAGAGAAACCATCAAAACTCTCCTAAAGAAAAATGGCTGCAATGAAGCTCCTTCAAAGATCAGTAAAAATCCTTCCCTCCCATTCTCCTTGTAAACCATTCCAGCAACGAGCCTCTGTAAGTGGGTTTTCCACACACAGAATGATGAGTCAGTTCAGCTGTACATTCCCCACTCACACTGACAATTAGTCAGTTAACTGCCATAGAACGTGACACTGTTGGAGGGCTAAAGGGGTATTTTTGCAGGTGAGGTTCCCAGAGAAAAGAAAGCATATGGAGCCAACATCAGCAACGACAGTGACCAACTATTTTTATTGTTCTACCCGTATACATTTGCCACATTCTTGTGTACTGACTTAACTGTGTAGCGTGAACACGGCTGTGTATGCTAAGTCATGCTTATATAAATGTGCCCTGTTGTGCACAGCGGGGTCTTGTCCTCATACTCCTCAGATGCCCCTGCCCTTGAAGCAATCTGCTATGGCTCCCCACAGATACCAAACAAAAGAATAAATGACCAATACACCATAACCCAAGTTCAGATAACCTAGAGCACTTGCGCTGGCATCAGTAGTTTTCAGAGTTAGGCTTAAAATGTGAGTATAAACAGATAAGAAAAAAAAAAAAACAGCTGTCATATATTTGTTCCAATTTAAATTTTCACTTAAAAAACATGCTTTATCCCCAGAGTCCGAATACTTTCCAAAAACAGATGGAGGATTTTCGAGACATAAACTTTTTAATAATCCTCTCATACATACAGTAGATTATATAATTATATTCAGAACTTTGGAGGAGTGTTTGAAAACATTCCTTAAGGCAACAAACTGTCTTGGACTGGTTGGACTATGTCACCTCTGTGAAGATACAGACACACATGTTTTCCAATAAAGGATAAATAAAGATTTTTGAAGGCTTTTGTCTCAGAGGTTTTTGTTGTTCGTTATTCATTATAAGAGCATTGTCAAAGTCTATATCAGGATGCCGGGCCTCTCATCAGTTTGATCTGTGAATACTTAGCTAGTCCTAGGACCTCTGAAGAGCAGGAGAATGTTCTGGAGCATTTATGAGCATTTTAAAGGATGAGTACCAATTCCTGCACTAATGAGCTTGGGACACATGGGAGCAAGGAGACCTGTGAGCAGGCATTCTGAATGATGGTAGAAAGCCCAGCTATGTCTGCATCAGTTCTGATGATTTGTAAGATGTTTATAACATCCTCCAGCACTGAGCCAGAATACCTGAGTCAGTGATCTGTCAGGATGACTAAGAAAGGAAAACAGGGGCATTTATTAGTTAGAATATTATCTGACAGAAAGACTTGAAATCCCATTAACTGACAATGCCTTTCAGGACCAAATCTGGCATCAGGAATACATAAAAGAGAGCCTTGAATAACTTTCACCAGTTCTCATCTGGAGGCCATGAGACTGTGTTTGATGGCAGCTATGGTGGGCACCTCAGTGTTTACATCAGTGTCACTCCTACAAACAAGGAGACAATAGCAGAAGAAAAATGTATATTTAAGTGATGTCTTTGAAAGGGGAATGCTAAGGGTTAGGGAAAAGGATAAAGAGTCCCGGTGTCTGAAGCAGAGGATCATGTGGTATCTTTCTTTAGGAGGTTTTAATCAAAACACTGTTTTAACTTATAATACAAAAGATCCCTTGCAGAGGACCCAGATGAGGCCCTTTTACCCAACGAGCTACAGGTCTTCTTGACAAGTTCTCCAGCACAACTTCCCTCTCAGTCCATGGATGAAGGCTGGTCAATGCTTGGTTCTGATTCTCACTGATTAGGATACTGAAATCACTTCTAGACCAGCCCCGACCGTGGAACTGAAAAGACACAGGTCATCTTCCACTGAGACACACAGCGGGAATGTGAAAGAAGTATACACCTCAACAAAATCAGGTTTCTGTTTTGAAGAGATGGTACAGTTTGATCTACAATGTCCCCCAAAAGCTTCATGTATTCTGAGGTGGGACTTTCTGAAGGTGATTGGATTATGGGAGTACTAAATTCATTGGTGGATTAATCCATTGATGAGTTCATAGCTAAATGTGCTATCAGGAGGCACAGCCTGATTGGAGGAGGTGGGTCATGGGAGGCATGATCTGGAAGGGTATATTATTGTTCCCAGCCTCTTTCTCTCTCTGGTTTTCTTGGTCTCCTTTTGCTACCAACTACCATGAAATAAACATCTTTCCTCTGCCAGGCCCTTCTGCCATATTGTTTCTGCCTTATAGTCAACCAACCATGGATTGAAACCTCTGAAACCATGAGCCAAAAGAAATCTCTCTTCTATTAAATTGCGTGTTTCAAGTACTTTGTTCCAGTTATTAAAAAGATGACTAATACAAAACAATATCAGGTGAGCTTGTATTCTTTAGAATTTTGCCTTAACTCTTAAGAGCACTGAGATTCCTAAATAATACTGATTGAGAGAATTTTAGCCTAATTCTGTGCAGTGTTTCTAGAACTTGGAGACCTTTTGTAGACATTCTCATGAGAATTTATCATAGTATCTATTATGGAAGCCCTATCTTCATCCATCCAACAGGGAGTAAAGAAGCAAGGAAACAATATACCACTTCCCTGTAAGGCCACAACTTGGTGGTTTATGCCTCACTTCCATTCATATTGACCCATCGGCCTGAATGTGGTCACATGGCCACACCTAACGCCGAGAAAGACTTCTTTTATTTACAGTTTCCATAGTGGGTCATCAAAGGTTATGTATTTCTAATTGAACTCTATTTAAATGTTCTACTTTCTGTACTTTAGTATGTATATATTAGTACAATAAACTGTGCAACTTACAAATAAATTAACATACAACTGTCCAAGAGACACACTAAAAACATTCAATGAAAATCTTGAATGTTAAAAGAAGTTTGAGAATTACATGGTACACCCCACCTAGCCTGTATCTTAAGAATATAATGAGAACTTTGTTATCAAACTGGTAGCTTCTTTCAGTGAGGAAGATGATTAAGATGTGAGTCTTTTTTCTATAAGCTGAAAATAATGAAATAGAGGTACTAGAAAAGAATGATAGGAACACTCAAGGAGCATGTGTCATGTAAAAAAATCTATTTATCTTATCTAAGATTATATTTGAAGTGAAGACAAGTGAGCCTGAGTTGAGATAGAGAATAAAAAGAAGAGATCACCATCAGGGCAGGGGTGGGCTGTGTCTTCTGGTGAACTGACTTAACGATTGTGAGTTTGCTACCAAATATTACAGAACTAGTTTTCCATTGGTGGGCCCTTACCCATGCAGAGGTCTGAGCTGCACTATGTGCTCGACTGAACCTCTGAGAGAAAGTTCTGCTCCCCAGTAGACACTCTGGGAAAAAAAAAACTGCCTCCCTCTCACACAGATCCTCTGGGTCATAATTTATCTCATCTCCTGAATCCTCCAGAGTTCTTTCCAAACAGAGGAAATCTCCGTAAGATTTGTCAATGCTCTCAGATTTTCCTTTTCTCGGGAACTTTGTAGACCTCATGCCATCAACCCTTTCCACTGAAACCCCCAGTTTTCTCCTTGCTGAAAGTGTCCAGGTTTCTTGAATTCAAGAGACATATGGTCTTTATTTTTCTAAACCAGAGAGGTGAGACTTTTCCATTCATAAGAATCAGCAAAAGCGTTAGTCCTGATTTTAGGACCCGTGTCTGCACCTGCTAGTTCCTGAGCTCTCTATGCAACAGAAAATCAAAGACAAGGCAACATCATGTCAGTCTGTCTAAAGAGGTTCATGCTGCTCTAACATCTTTTTAACAATAAAATGAGGTCAAGCAGGTCAGTTCTTTCTTGGTCCCCTCCACATAGTGCGTACTACACTTTGCAATAACAGGCACGAAAATCCTTTCCCTAAAATCAGACACCTGTCAGAAGGAAGAGAAATAAAGATAAAAATCAGACCACTACTTTGTTCTCTTGCCACTTCTCCTTTGCATTCAGCCACCTATTCAATTATAATTTCACCTTCTATCTCAAAAATGCCATCACTGACCACAACATGTTTCATATTTTAGATCTTTCTCATAAATCTTACAAATTCAAACCACTTAATTCCTCTGTTCAGTATGTTTACCTCTCATGGGAGGGACTTGTTTTGCGAGTTATAGCCCAGCTGGTTCCTTTTGCTAAGTTAACTTTGAACAAACCACACCTACGGATAATTAATAGTATTTTTTTCTTGGAAATAAAAATGAAACCAAATATGAGAAAAAGACATTCCACTTAACTTTTGAGAACTGCTTGCAATACAGGAGACATCAATGATTTCTTGGAAAGAATAAGATAAGTCCTGATGTTCTACTCCTATTTAATCTTTTTGATTCTGGGCTTTCTCTGATAATCATTCATTCTTTATGTCTATTTCTTGTCCATACTTCTCCAAGGTCAATTCACCTTCCACCCTCAGAGAACATCTCCCTTCTTGGACAGTTAATCCTTCCTTGTTGGAGACCCTGAGGCCAAGCACTGGAAGAGCAGATCAACCATATGTACCTACAAAAAAGCCATTAAGAGCCACCTGGTGTAACCCTAAGAGACTCCCCAGAGCAGTGAGTGAAATGTAAGTTTTACACTGATTAGGAATATTTCCCATTGCTAAATTTTGATGAGTAGATATATCTTTAAATGGAAACTTTTATTACTAATTCATTAAATTAAAAATACATTTTTATACTACAAAACCAGGAAGCCATGGTCTCAAGACATTGTTTAGCATTTTGTTTAAATAAAATATTTTAGCATTTTGTTTAAATAAAATATTATTTTAAAAATTTACTTATCACCCTTTTAAATTTTCTTTACCTCAAGCTCATAAAAACTTAACAAATAGCAGTGCTTATACAAACTCACTTGGCTAGAGGAGAGTGACTGAGAGAAACAACTTCTAGAAGTGGCTTATTTGTCTACCTACTAAAGGTGAGAAAGCAGAAAAAGCTGACATGATCATTCTTGGGTTAAAAGAGACATTTTTGTAGGCTTTTTGATTTACAGGATGCCACCTTGTAACAGGATTGTTGTGCAATTCTTCAGATTCCCTGTGATGTAAATATGTAAAGACATCATAATGATTTTTAGTTCAGTACTTGGTACTTGCCATAATGACCTCTTCCAGTATGTCTCACTTACGCTCCTTAGCATACATTTATTTGCAGAATTGCACTGATAATAAAGTCACTTAAAATCTACGATGTTATCTGCTATATTCCTAGGTAACAGATATGAGTCTCAGTCTATTTAAATAGTAGTACAATAAAAATGTCTTTTTCTGTATTTTGGCCTTTTTTTCAAGCTCCATCTCATGGAGCCTTGGAAAATAAGGACCCCAGTTTATCCAAGATTTTTTTCTCTCTTCCTTTAGTTTTAACAGTTTCACAGACTCCTCATGAATATCCTGAGCCTGTGTAGGAGTAGCCCCCTAGCAAACAGAGAATCCACCCATATAGGTTATCAACCCAGGCACCCCCATCTTCTTCATTAGGGTCTTCATCAGGATCGCAGATCCAGCAGTTTTCACTCTGCTTCTGTGCCACACCTGAGCATCACAGTGGTAGAATTTGACACACTTCTTTCAGAAGATGATAAAACAGGTAACAAAAATATCAGTATGGATATAGAAAATTTAAACACCTCATCATTAAGCTCGATAGAATTTATTTGTATACACATATCCAGTCACAAAATTACAGAACACACACTTTTTTCAAGTGCACACACACATTTTCCAAAATTGGTCATGTGCAGATCCATAAAGCAAATCTCTAAAAAATTAAAAATATATAGAGTATATTCTCAATTTGTAAAGGAGTTAAGCTAGAAACAGTGATAGGTGTTAAAATTAAGACTCATCTTTCTTAACCAATGATAAAAAAACTCACCAAAAATTAGAAATTATTCAAATAATTTAATAAAAATAGGACATATAAAATGCTCTCACATATTGCAGTGTGATTATAGGGGTTTATAAAGCCTTAAATACATATATTAGAAAAGAGGACTAAAATTAATCAATCATGCCTTCATAATTTTGATCCAACTAAGGTTTGTAAATCCACTAATCAGAAAACTAATGACAATTTTAACCTAAAGAAAACACTGTAATAATACAAATACAAATACTGGACAAATAGAAAGCAAACATAATAGTAGAGACTGACAAAGCCAAGAGATTTTTTTTTGGAAAAATTAATGAAGTTGATGAGTCTCAACATTTCAAATCAAGAAAATCATAAGTTATGACCTTATATATATATATGAGAAAACATAAAGATCCTGTAAACAATTTATATCAAAAATTTGAGATTTTTTAGATAAGACAAACCTATAAAAACAGAATTCCAATAATCTACTACAGAAAACAGGAAATCTAAAAAATCCTACATTGAGGAAATTAAATGCACATAGTATCCTCCCCGCCCAGATCTATATTTTAGCATTCTGCGGTTTTAGTTACCTACTGGGGTCCGCTCCTGTAGAGCAAAAGAACCAACAGAGTGAAGAATTTGCAGAATGGAAAAATATTTTGTCAGCTGCTCCTCAGAAAGAGACTAATATCTGGAATATATAGAGAATGCAAAAAAATTAGACACCCCCCAATAAAAGATCTAAACATTTTTAAAATGGGCAACTATAAGAGCTAAAAACAACACTGAAATAAACGTCTTTAGTAGCTGTCAAAGAAATGGGCACGTGAAATGAATACGTACTTCTCAGAAGAAAAAGTAAAAATGCCAGTAGATACATGAAAAAATATCTGGCCATTAGAGAAACACAAATTAAAAGAACACGAGTTTCCATTTTACTCCAGAAAGAATGGATATCATCAAGAAATCAAATAATAGCCGGGCGTGGTGGCGCATGCCTTTAATCCCAGCACTCCGGAGGCTGAGGTAAGAGGAGCGTTGTGAGTTTGAGGCCGGCTTGGGCTACAAAGCAAGCGCAAGGCCGGCCTGAGCTACACGATGCGACCCTGTCTCAAAAAAACTGGGGCTGGGAGTTTGGCTCAGTGACTTAGTGACTGTCTGACAGGCGCGAGGTTGTGAGTTTAATCCTCGATGCCGCAAAAATAAATAAATAAATAAATAAATAAATAAAACCAAATAATAGCGAACACTGGCAAGGCTATGAGAAAAAAGAAGACCTTCTACATTGTCAGTGGGAATGTAAACCCGTACAACTACTTTAGAAACCAGTATGAATATTTCTCAAAAAACTAACACCAGAAATTTCACTTAACCCAGCTATTCCCCTTCTAGGCACTTCCTGAAAGAGTTAAAGACATCACACTACAGTGATACATGCATACCTATTTATATAGCAGCACAATTCATGATAGCTAAGTTTTGGAAGCAGCCTGTATGTTAATTATCAGATGACTGGCTAAAGAAAAGGTGCTATTCATTATACACAATCAAGTATAATTGAATACAGAAGAACAAATGTCATCTATAGGCAAAAAGGATGCATCTTGAGACCATAATGTTAAATGAAATAAATCAAACACACATGCTTAAATATCATATGGTTTATCCTATATGACAAGCTCAAAATATAAATAAAGAGCAAAATAAAAGATAGATAATAAGAAATAAGGAAATTGATCTTTTGCAAATGGGAAGGGGACCAAAAGATGAAAGGGATTAAAAAAGAACTGAGATGAGTTATGTCCATAACAGGAATATAATCATTTATGTACTGCAAACATACAGTAATAAACAATAAAATTTGAAAAAGAAAAAAATCTGGAAATACACAATTCATATGTTTTAAATTTTGTGATTCTAAGTAACATGATGAAATCTCTCACCATCCCACCCTGTCCCACTGAGGACATGCGTTGCTCCTTTGTTCAATACAGCCACACTACATATGCAATTCACCTGTTAGTCACTTGGTAGCCAACTCAGTTATTAGATTCTCTGTGGTGGTATCACAGTGCTTATGCTTATGCAACCTTCATTTTACTTGACAATGACCCAAAATTGTTGGGTGTAGTGATGCTGGCAATTTAGATCTGCCAAACAGAAGCCCAAAGACTTGCTTTCTTTAAAGGAGATGTATAGGAAGATATGGTGAGACCACATTTTCATAGTTACTAGTACAGTATATTGTTATAATTCTTTTATTTTATTATTAGTTATTGCTGCTAATTCTTACTGTGCCTGTATTACAAATTAAGCTTTATCATGGGCATGGAAATATAGGGGAAAATACAGGCTTTAACATCATCTCTGATCTTGGACCATCCCTGTGGACAAGGAGGAGGTGTACTGGATGTTATAGCTTCTTCTACAAAGAAAATGTCTGGCCCAAATGATCACTAAAAAAAAAATCTTACAAATACTCCTTCAGAGAATAAAGATGAGGGAATATTTTCCAATTTGTTTGGTAAGAGCATAATCTAATAGCAAATCTGAAAAGGCCAGCAGCAATATTTCAACCTGGTTATGCATCACAATTATGTTAGATTTTTTTCCAGGAATAAAAATTGGGGTTAACACTTTAAAATCAATCAGTTTAATTCACCACAATTACAGAAATAAAACCATGCCATCGTCTCAAGAGATACAAAAAAAGCCTTTCAAGAAATTCCACATCCATTCACAATGTAACGCTTTGCAAACTAATCCCAGAAGAGAACACCACAAATGCACTGTAGATCAACAGTCCCCAACCTTTTTGGCATCAGGGACCAGTTCCATTAGAGACAATTTTTCCATGAAGAGGAGAAGTGAGGGTGGTTTGTGGATGATTTGAGCACATCACATTTATGGTACATTTTATTTCTATTAATACACTGCACAATTTGTTTCTATTAATGTTACATTAGATTGTCATAAGGTGCACACCTCTTAGATCTCTCCAATGCACAGTCCACAGTAGGGTTCATGTTCCTATGAGAACCTAATGTAGCCTCTGAACAGACAGGAGGCACAGGTCAGATGGAAACGGCAGGACAAGGAGCAGCTGTCAATACAGATGAAGCTTCGCTTCCTCACCCATCACAGATAGAGACTGATAGGGAGTTGAGGACTCCTGTTGTTGAGCACAGATTTATTTTATGACATCATTCTGAACATTCAAAATATGTATTTCATCTTATTCTTTAATTCTCTACTGCTTAGGCTAATGAAAGCTGATTAATAAAGAAGTACTAGAAATAAAAGTAAGAGTTTCTGATAATGATGCCATTCAAGCACCAGTTGCATTTGTTTCCCAGTTCCTGGATGGGGCTTAATGATACAAAATACTTCACACCAAAGTTCAAAGATGGCCAGGTCTAGTGGTGCATGCCTGTGATTCTAGCAATTGGCAGAAGGATCGCTGCCAGGTTAAGGCCAGCCTGGGCTACATACTGAGTTCAAAGTCAGCCTGAACTACATAAGCACCCTATCTCAAAAAACAAAAACAAAAACAAAAACAAAAACAAAAGAAGAAAAAGTAAAAGCTGAGATTTCAACCCAGAAAGTCTTTTTTAGCGGATAGAGAATATACTTAAGATACAGAATCTCCAATAGTCAAATTACTTCCACAGATTTACTTCTGTGAAAAACTGGCCCTTGTAGAACTCATTTCCACAAGTTTCTCACTCCTATCCCACACAGTCTGGGATGTGCCCTCACAAACTCTCACTGCTGGACAACTTTCTTCAACAGGACTTCTCACTGGCTGGAGCCCAGCAAAGGTCTGGGGAGATTTCTAACTACAGCACCAAAGACCACTGGGATAGCTAAGATTTCCATGACGTCAGGGTCAATATTGTAACTCCATTGCACAAGCTTTGTTGACTAGTTCCTGGCGCAGTAGGAACTAATTCTTTGCCCTTGTACTTGATAACCAGAGAAAAAGGTGCCTGCAAACAAGAGTACAGTCAGTGAAGTTTTAACAAGTTGCAAATTTCTGCAGAGGTATCTCCAGCTGTAGAACCAAGCTCACACGTAAGTAGTATATTATCTAAGGAAAGAAACCCTTTCTTATGTAAGTCTAAGAGAAAAACAGGAAAATATTTACCCAACAAAATGTCAGGGGAAAAAAAGGCCAAGTTGTACCTTTTTATTAGCAATTTCTTTTCTTCTTTTGCCACATATTCTTTAGCCTCCCACATAACCTTTTCTGTCTGGTCAGACTTCAACACCAGCAATCTTGTGGCCATACACACATCCTAATGAGGTGCTAAATGTCCCTTTACTTAGTGGGAGCTTCTGTCACAGAGCTCAGGACTCTTAGGGTCTACATTCACAAGGTAGGAGGAGGAGGGGCTTACAGAGTACCAATAATTTGTGAATGATTTTTCACCCTGCACACCTGTTACATGAGTCTAAGATTCTGAATGGTAGGGAATGACCTTTGGTTGAGAAATCAATGTTAGTGAATTATTAAAGACGACTATTATTGCCTGAATCCCAACCTTTGCGGCCCATATTCCAGTAATGAGAAGACCCAAATCCATTTGAAAACATTTTGCAGCCAACAGCCAATAGCTCAGTGCACCAGGAAACAGAGGCTGGTGGTCCCTGTTTCACTGTCAAACGAGACTCTGCAAGACCTTCTCATTGTCATTGCCAGGTTCCCTTTAGCCATAAGAAGGTATTCCTCAACTCTGGCTTTGCGGTCTGTGAAACAAACTTCAGGGCAGGCATGCTTGTTCTCCTCAGTCTGCTTAGAACAGTCCTTCCTCAAACAGGGTCCTCCATATCTCTTTGTTTCTTTCTTCCTCCCTAGTGATTTTTGAGTACTCACTATGTATTCCTTCAATCTGGATAAAGGATAAAGAGCAAATAATCTAAACATTGCTGGGTGCACACGATGAAATATACAAAGTAATCTCTGGTCTCCAGAAGCATACAAGTTCTCTGCAGTATGAGTTAAGTAAAATTTTGAAGTTTTGCTTTGACCTTCATTGCATTCAATACATTCATAGTCCTGTTAGGTATGCAAAGAACCTCCCCGTTTTGTCCTGAGAGCTAGAACATCTGACTCAGAGTCTTTTTACTCTTTTCCTGACTCATTGCAGCATCATTGGCTATGAACTCTGATTCATCCACACATGAACTGTGATGCTGAGGATTTATAGTACCTTGGATGAGCAGGGTGGAGATGTAAATTGGTCTCCTTTTCTGCACCTCATGGGTCCCATGAGAGATTTAGGCAACCCTGAGTTGGATGTCACCCTTTGACTCATTTCTTCTTTGCATACCTGCCCCCTCCATTGTGTCATCCACAAGTTTTCTCAGTCTCTCCTGTACTCAGTCTGAACTGTATTCAGAGGTCTTGCTTTCCCCACATTATATTACTTCCTCTCTCCAAATTATATTACTTCCTAGGTTATGAAGATCTAAGAAGATTTGGAACTCAGCACCCAAAGTCCCATAGCTTAACTCTCCATTTCTGGCCTAATATTCTCTGGAGAAAAGGTGCCCCTTCAATCTGGATAAAGGATAAAGAGCATCACAATAATTCCTGCTTCACAGGGTACAGAGTGAAGAGGATGTGGAAACTCTTTATATTTCATAAATGAAGTTGTAGAGTCAGTATCATGTTGGGGAGAAAATGCACTCAGTAAGCTGTTGCTTCTAGGAATACCATTCTCTACAATCTTAACCTTAACAGATTAAATTTAATCAAGTGCCCTTCAGTGCTCAAGTTTAAGATCTTACTATTAATAAATCAATGAAGGCTTATGAGTGCCTCACACAAATTTGCTTATGACAGGTGCTGAAGGAACTTCTTAAGAAAATAGATATTTCCTAACTACAACTATATTTTGCTCTTCTTTCATAAAGATTTTTGACATTTAAAATGACAATATCATCCTAATAATAATTGGGTGACTCAAGTCATAATAGTTCTTACTTTATTTTAATTAATAATTATTCTAATTATTGTTTCCTGCTTTTCTCATGACATCTGAGTTGCTTCCACTAACTGTTATAAGAATCTATAATTTTGATGAAATTTTGGAGAGTAGTTGCAGTAGGTTTCTGGGAAATTTTTCAAACTGTCAAAATATAACTGTAGGAAAACAATCTAATTCAATGTGCCAAAATACGCCCATATGATGGACTATTATTGTGCAACATAAAGAAGTGAACAATTGACACCTATTTGAGTAGATCTATTTGCATTGGATTTATTCTTCAATATGTAGCATTTAGGAATGGAAAGATAATTTCTACCTCATTCTTCTAGTCTTATATAAAAATTTAATGCTATATGTTCTGTCTGTACTCTGCTGTATGAGCATGACACAAATTTTGATATGTTTGGTGTTCAGTTTTATTCAATTCAAAATACATTCCAATTTTCCTTGTGATTTCTCCTTTGACCTATGTGT
Source organism: Dasyprocta punctata (assembly GCA_004363535.1). Lineage (NCBI taxonomy): Eukaryota > Metazoa > Chordata > Mammalia > Rodentia > Dasyproctidae > Dasyprocta > Dasyprocta punctata. Next base: position 39,832 of record RJWM01015282.1, read on the forward strand.
TATTCAAAAGTGTGGTGTTTAATTTTAAAACATTTAGGTTTGTGTGTGTGTGTGTGTGTGTGTGTGTGTGTGTGTCGTTGACTTCTAATGCTAAAGAGGAAAAGCCTCTTTTTTCTATTTTTATTTTTCCAACCTGCCCCATATAACATGGCCTCCTTACTTGTCTGCGGATGCCCACAATTCCCTTCCTGGTTCTTCATTCACGCCAACATCCTGGGATCTATGTTTCCCCTTCCTGTTAGACCCACCTGTTCCTCAGAGTCACAGGACCTGCCCTGCCCTATCAAAAACCTGCAGTTCTAAATTCTGCACTTCCTGTCTGTAACAGCCTATTAAAACCCCAGGCCATCAGAGGGTGGAGCCTGGCTTTCTCTGTTGAGAGCAAGCCTGGTCAGGACCACCGGTGTGAAAAAAGCTAACTGCCTCCAAATCCTGGGTGTCCTTTTGGTGTTCCTGCTTGCCATAGTAATAGAATTGCACTTGGCAACAGGAAACATTCTCTATAATTTGAACCTGTGGAGTTAACACTTGTTTTAAATTTCAGAAAATCATATATGTTGGTGGATGCTCCATGAACATTTGCAAAGAGTGTATTCTACGTCTTTTTAAAATAAAATGTATTGTAAGTGACAATGAAATCAAGTTAGTTGAAATTATAGCTTCTTTCATATTCTTCAGTATTTTCTTTTTCTTCTGTATTCGTGCTGACTTTATATACACTTCTTACATCAATTACTGAGAGAAAAGAATTGAAATATCCAATAAGCACAAGGTAATTGTGGATTTGCCTATTTTCCTTTCAGTTCTACCAGTTTGTCTCCTTCAGTTTGAAATTCTGGTATAAGGTGCACAGATATTTACAATGTGATGTCTTCTTGATGAATTGAATCTTTTATCATTTTGGTTTAGTTTGGTTTTATACAGTTGGCTATCTTTTTTGAAAAAGTTAATGCATGGTCAAAACAGTCTTGAAAAAGAATAAAAATAATGCTGGGGGACTAACATTTCCCAATTTGAAAAGATTTCTATAAAAATGCAGTGAGGCAGACTGTGTGCTACAGGCATAAAGTAGACATATATATCAATGGAATAGAATTTCAAAGACAGAAATGAACTCATTCACCTTTTGGCTACTGACTTATAGTGGGGGTGTCAAGAAAATTCAGTGAGGAAGATTACTCTGCTCATAATGTGGCATGGAAGAACTGGTCATCCATTTGTAGAAAAGAAAAAAGAACTGAGTTCCTACTTTATATCATAAACACAAATTAAATAAAAATGAGTGAAAAAACTAAACATAAGACTTAAAACAATAAATACTTCAGAAAAAACACACATATAAATATCTGTGACCTTGGGTTAGGCAATGATCTCTTAGATACGATATCTAAAGTACAAACAACCAAAAAAAAAAATAAGTAAATAAATTGGATTTTCTGAAAGTTAAAAATGTTCATGCTTCAGAGAACACTATCAAAAAAGTGAAAAGACACTTGCTTGAGGGGAAAAATATTTGTAAATTAAGTATCTGATCTGTGTCAAGTATTCAGAATATAGAAAGAACTCTTATAATTCAACAATGAAAGGCAAAAAACTCAATACAAAATTTTAAAGTATCTTTTTCACATTAAAATACCTTATCCCTATTACTGAAAACCAATATGCATTTATTTCTGTATTTTTCATTCTATTACACTGATTAATATGTACATTATTATTATTCCATAGCCCTTACTGTCTAGATTAATGCAGATTTATGGTAAGACTTGACATTCTATTTTTTGTCTCAAAAATTGTGTTGATTGTTCCAGGTATTTTGCATTCCCAAGTACATTTTAAATTGGGTTTTAATTTCTATTTTTAGAAGCCAGCTGGAATTTTGATTGAGATTGTTTGAATTTGCACAGTAACTTAGCAAGAACTGATATCTTAACAGTATTTAGTCTTCTGCTCCATGTGTAGAATACATATTTCCATTTATTCAAGACTTCTTTCATTTCTCTCAGCAACATTTTATAGTTTTCTCTATAGCAGTCTTCATATTTTTGTAAAAGTTAATACTGTATTACTACTTTTAATAAAATTTAATAATATATTTCATTGTTTTATTTTTTATTGTTGCTCAAATTTAGAAATACAATTTATTTGGTCATCTGGTCTTGTGTTCTGAAAATTTACTAAATTCATTGACTAGTTATAGTACATTCTTAAAACGCTTTTCTGTGATACACAATCAGTCCTTGTGTAAATAACAGCAATTCATACTTATGCTTTTTTAAAATTAAATTTATTGGCACAATTTAGATAAACATAATGATCATATTCATCAGGCGGAATTTGTACCTATACACGTTATAACCTGATTTCTCTTTTTCTCCCTCTCCTTCCTTCAGTCCCTCTTCGCTTCCTCATTTACAAAGTTTTGTTTCCTTTTTTTAATTATCTTAATGTGTTTGATTTCAACTTCTTGCCTCATGGCACAGGTTAAAAACAGCAAGACAATACTAAATATGAGAGATAAGCTTTTTCTTACTCTTGTTTGGAGAAATAAGACATTCTTTTTATTAATTACAGTGATACATGGTAACTGAAATTTTTTTCTTCTATTTTTAGATAGCTGAGAGTTTTTCATGAATGAGGACCATATTTTACCTGATTTTTTTTCCTGAATAAATTTTGGTTTTGTTTTTCTTTTTCTGTGCACTTCAGGCTATTTAACTCTAACTTTTTTTATTTTTTTATTAGTACCGTTTGCAGTGCATAATGTGTACATTCCTCACATGTAACTGGTATGAGCACACACCACATTTTAATTCCTTTTTTTAACCTATTTCCCTCCTTCCCCTCCCTCAATCTCTTGATCCTCTTTCCATTTAAGAAAGATCTACTACCTATTTTCTATCTTTTATTTTGCTCTTTATTTATGATTAATTTTTCTCATATAAGAAAAACCACACAATATTTAAGTTCGTGTTGTCTAATTTATTTTACCTAAAAATATGGTCTTAAGGTCTATCCATTTCCCTACAAATGATTCATGTTTATTCTTCTTTATGGCAGAGTAATAATCCACTGTAAGTACTACATTTTCTTTGTCTATTCATCTGTTGATAAACATATAGGCTGCTTCACAAATTTAACTATCATGAATTGTTATATAAATATGAGTTGGAATTAAACATATGACTTTTCTCCTTTATCATTATACAGTAGATTTATTAATTTGTTTTTAATATTAAAATGACCTTTTGATATTTAGAAAGCCTTACTTCCTTGTGGGATATAACTTACTTTATATAGTGTCAGATTTATTACCAGCCTTTCATTAAGAAGTTTCACATCTATTTTTTTGATGAATACTTTTACTTTAGTTTTTTGTTTTGTTTTGTTTTTGGTGGGAAAGCCCTTGTCTGATTTTGGCATCAGACAAAATCAGAAAAAAAATGTGACCTCATAAAATGAAATGAGTAGTCTAATTTCCTCTCTCTTAGGGAAATTTGTGACATATTAATACCAGTTTCTTTTTTAATCTTTTGTAGTGTTTACTAGTGATACCATTGAGGCATAGTGTATTCTTATGAAAAAATGTAATTTAATTTATTTTTTATTTTTTAAATTTTATTTTAAAGAGAATACAACCAAACAGAATAAAACCAATCAAAACAAAACAGTGAAAGTGATACAGGACTTCAAAATAGGATAATAGGAAATCAACAATGGCCACCATAATGCCTCTTGTTGTCTTCAAAATTGCTGTTCATATCATCAGACATAATAAAATCAAACAAAACAGAACAGAATAAAACTAACCAAAACACTGAGTAAAGCAAAACAATAAAATGGAACAAAACAAAATAGCAAGAACAACATTGAATTTCAAAAACAAGACAAAAGGAAATCTCCCATATTTGCTATATTACATATTGTTATCCTCTAAACAGATGTTCAGACTACCAGCTATAGGCCTGCAAAGTCAATCAAACAATATGAGAATTAAGTTGTTTTTGTACCTCAGTTGCTATCACCTCAGCCTGTAACTCCCATCCCACATGCCAGTTGGTTCATGGGAAGGGCGAATTGGCTTGTTTCTTCTCCTGGGCCCAGCATGGTTTCTCTGGCTCATGGGAAGGATGAATTGTTTAATTTAATTTAAAATTAAACTGGCTATTCAGATTTTCTTTTTCTTCTGGAGTTAAATTTGATCATTTGCAACTTGCAAAAGATGTATACTCTTTATGTAAGTGGTTGAATTTATTGGCACAATTTTTTAATACACTTTTCTTAACTTTTATATATGCTGTTTTCCCTTTATCCTGCCTTATTTGGATTATGTTTCATGAGTCTCTCCTGTTATGGTTTAGACGTAAAATGTTCCCCCAAAGTCTTGCGTGTTTGAAGGGTGATTAGATCTATGCTGTAAAGGTCCTCTTTTTTTTAATTCCCCCACCCCTTCCAAGTCAATGTTCTCTTTAATTGTTTCTTCCTATTTTCCTTGGTTCATCTAACTGAAAGTTTATGAACTTTTTTTTAATTTTGGTTTCACTAATTTCTGTTCTCATATTTATTATTTATTTGCTTCCATACAATTTGGCTTTAATTGTTTCTTGCTTTTAAGCCTCCCACAGTGAAAACTTAGATAACTGAACAGGGACATTTATTCATTGCCAGTATAAACGTCCAAAACCTCAAGATTTGCCCTAAGAAATGTTTTTACTCAATTGTGCAAGTTTCTTCATCTTGTGTGTTCATTTTTATTCATTTCAAAATAGGTTCCAATTATCCTTGTGACTTTTTCTTTGATCTATGTGCTATTTTAAAGTATTGACTAGCTTTTAAATTTGTGTGAATTTTCCATATACATTTATTTTACCGATTTCCAATGTACATTGCAGTATTAGAAAATAGTTTTTGTTATTTTAAACCTTTTGAACTTATTGATATTTGCTTTCAAATCCAGGAAATTGTCTGCCTTGATAAGTGTTTCATTAACAGATGAAAACAATGTGTGTTCTGTTGTTGTTAGATAAAGCTCTCTGTAAGTGACAATTAGATCATTAGCAGAAATTGCAGGCGTTCATATTTTTATACATTTTATAACTACTTGTTACATAAATTATTTATAGAAAATTGTTGAAATCTCTAACTATAATTATGGATTTGTGTATTTTCCTTTCAACTTTTGTATCATTATTTTAAAGTTGTTATTAGGTGTGTGTAGATTTATAATGTTGTCTCTTCTTGATGGATTTATTGCTCCCTTTATCATTGTGAAATACCTCTCTGGTAATATTCCTTTAATAAAATTTAATGAGCTGGTATTAATGTCACCACTGCAGTCTTCTATACAGCATTTGCACAGTATATAATGTTTCATCATCTTGCATTTACTCTATCTTTTTCTTTATATTAGAAGTGTGGTTTATGTAGAAGGCAAATAATTTTTCTGCTTTCATTCCAGCAATCTCTCCATTTTAATTAGGCTATTTGTGGAAATTACATTTTATGTAATTATTAATATAGTTGGACTTATCATTTTACTAATTGTTATATTTGATTTACCTCTCTCCTTTTCCATTTTTTCCTTATCCTGCATTATTTAATTAAATATGTTTCATTATTCTATCTTATTATGGTTTAGATATAAAATGTTCCCCAAAAGTCTCATGTATTTGGAAGGTGATTAGACCATGAATGTGCTTCTTTTATGAGTGGATTCACCCGCTGATAAGTTCCATAGCTGAATGTTTTGTTAGGAGGTGAGGCCTGGTTGCAGGTGGGTCATTGGGAGCATGATCTATGAAGTTGTATTCTGGTCCCTGGCTCCTCCCTTCTCTCTCTGCTTACTGATTGCCATGGGTTGAACAACTCTCCTCTGCCTTTCCTTCCCACCTTCCCATTTCTGCCTTGAAGACAGCTGACAATGGACTGGAACTATGAGCCAAAATCAATATCTCTCTCTCTCTCTCTCTCTCTCTCTCTGCTCCTTTATGTTGTGAGTGGCAGATATTGTGTCCCACCAACTGGAAACTGGCTAAGACATACTCTATCTTTAATACTGGCTTATTAGCTATATTGTTTTGTTCTAGTTCTTAGAGGCTTCTCAAGGAGTTACACTATTCATCCTTAAATCATGAGAATACATCTTCAGAAAGCATTATAGCACCTCACAGATGAGGTAAAATTACTACAGTGTATTACTACAGTGTGCTTCCACTACCTCATCTTATCCATAGTGATACCCTTTGTTTTATTTCACTTCTATGTTGTTGAGACTCCTCTACATAACTTTTAAACAAAAAGTAAAAAATTTTAAATATATATTGTATTAACTTGTGTATTTACTACTTTTGACTTCATCCCTTTGTGTCCATTCACACTTCTATTTGTAATGTTTTCCTTGTGTTTAAAGAATTTTTAATATTTGTGTGGTAGAGATCAATTAGAAATAAATTCTCGCAGCTTTTGTTTGAAAAAATTATTTACCAAGCCTCGTATTTAAGTCATATTCTTCTAAATGTAAAATATAAACTTCATGGATATGATCTTTCAGGGATTTTAAACACAGTGTTCCATCATCTCTTGATTTGCTTTATTTTTTACAGTTTTAATTTTTTACTTGTAAATGTTTTCAGTATATAATGATTAAATTCCTTGTGGGAAGTTGTTACATGTACACAACACATCTCAATTATTTTTTCATCCCCTTTCCTTCCTTACCCTCCTAATCTCTTGATCCCCTCCTCATTTGAAAAGATCTCCCTATTTCCCATCATCTATCTTTTATTTTGCTCTTTACATATATTTATATTTTGGGTATCTCATATAAGAAACATCATGTGATGTTCAACATTGCAGTTTTAATTTATTTCACTTAATACTATGGTATCCAGATAGATCCATTTTCTCTTAAATGACTCAAGTTTTTCCTTCTTTATGGTGGAGTAATACTGCATTGTGTGTAAATATCACATTTTCTTTATCTATTCATCTGTTGAAGGGCATACAGGCCATTACCAAGACTTAGCTACTATAAACATGCTGCTGTAAACATGAATATGTATGATTTTCTGCAATATGAGGTTTTTAATTCTTTTGGTAAGATACCTAAAAGGGAAATTACTGGGTCAAGCTGAATTTTTAGTTTCAATTTTTTAAGGTGTCTGTATACTGATTTCCACAGTGATTTTACTAGTTTCTCCTGACTGCTTTTCATATTCCTGTGTAAATTGTATCATTTTCTCTGGTAGTTTTTAGGATATTTTTCTCTTTATAACTTGGTCTATCAATTGATTTTGATCTATCTTTTTGTGGTGTGGAGTGAGTGTGCAGTTATTTCTCTTCTGTTTCATTGAGGTTCTTGTTTTGTGGGTGTTGTGGTTTGGACAGTTGAGTAAGTTCCCCAAAGTTTCATGTTCCAGAAGCTTGGACCCCTGGGTGGCAAAGTAAAGAGGTAGACCTTATAAGAGGTGAGGTGAGGGTAATTAGATCATGGGAGCACTTCTCTTGGAAGGGATTAATATAGATCACAAGGGATCTGATTAGTTATCACAAGAATATGCTGTTATTCAAAAAAAGTGAAAATTGATATTCCAGTTTCTTGCTTCATTTCTTACCATATGATTTCTCCCCTCATGTGTTCCTACCATAATTCCACCAACCATGTTGCAATGCCCCCTACCATGAGGGCTTTCAGCAAAACCAAATAGAATGGGAAAATATCTTAGCCAGTTTTCCTTCAGACAAAGGACTTATATCTAGAGCATATAAAGAACTGAAAAAAATCAGACCTCCCAAATTTAAAAACTCAACCCAAAAATGGGCATCTGATATGAATTTCTCAGATGAAGAAATACAAATGGCAAATAAATAGATGAAAATTGTTCAACACCATTGGTTATTAGAGAGATGCAAATTAAAACAACAGTGAGATTCCATCTCACCCCCAGAAAGAATGGCTGTCCTCAAGAAATCAACCTGTAACAAACACTAGGGGGATGTGGGGAAAAAGGAACCCTTCTCCACTCTTGGGGAGTGTAGACTGGTACAACCACTATAGAAACAAGTGTGGAGGTTTCTCAAAAAACAAGGATTAGAGGTCCCATTTCACCCAGTTATTCCTCTTCTAGGTATCTTCTCAGAAGAATTAAAAACATCATAACACAGCAGTATATGTGTACCCATGTTTATAGCAGCACAGTTAGTAATAGCTAAATCTTGGAAACAACCTAAATACCCATCAACCAAATAGGGGATAAAGATGAGATACATATGTGTATATATATATATATATACATATATATATATATATAGAGAGAGAGAGAGAGAGAGAACTATTCTCTCATCAAGAAGGATAAATTTGAGTCATTTCTAGGTAAATGCTTGCAACTTGAGACCACACACTTAAGTGAAATAA